>JAGFPH010005579.1:0-21691 GCA_018207615.1 Philaenus spumarius
GACCTTTTATAGTAGCAACTATCTAAAATATCTTGTAACTCAATTTTTATCAGTTTCTACATATTACACTATCAAATAAACGTCATATTTATTTGATCAAAGATTGTCCATCAAAGAAATTTGACGATTCTTTGACAAAGATTTTCAAAAAAGAATAATATTCCACAATATTAATATAAGTAGAGACGGCGGTGATATAGCGTAAAACCAATCAGAGGGCCGGATTTGATCACGTGAGCTAGACCATGTAACTTTAGGCTAGACCTGGACCCGACCCATGCTACGCCGCCATCTTTTTTCCTCCATTTTGTTTCCGCCATCTTTTTCCCGCCATTTTGTTTTTTTTTCAATTTTATTTAAATTAAATTATTTTCTTTTAAAAAGTATGGGTGTCTCTGAGATTCGAACCGGCTACCACCAGAGCCAAAGTCCACGACGTAACCGATTGAGCTACGGCGCCTCTCTTGGTATAGAATGTTTTAGTCGAGTATATAAGTTTAACAGCTGCCGTCATTAACATTGTACTTGTAATATAATGTAAAATACATTATATAACTGTTTCTATTGATCTTTTCCGAGTCCAACCGAACGTAAGGCCTCGCTGTGCACTTGTAATGTAATGTAAAATGCATTATATAACTGTTTCTACCGCCCGAGTCCATCCGAACGTAAGGTTTCGCTGGGCCCTTGTAATATAATGTAAAATACATTATATAACTGTTTCTGCCGATCTTACCCGAACTAAATCCCGGGCTTGGCCGAACTCAAACCCTTGTCATATAATGTAAAATACATTATATAACTGTTTCTACCGATCTTAACCGAACTAAAACCCTGGACTTGACCGAAGTTTAACAGCCGACATTTACCTTGTATGATACAAGTGGCACAGTGTAATATAATGTAAAATACTTTGTATAACTGTTTAACATAGTTGGTAATAAATACACGAACTTTAATCCTACATACATGGTGCGATAAGAAACGCATCCGGTCTTGTAAAAAATTAAGACTCAGTGGTCAGAGAAAACCAAGTGGTAAAGTGTAAAATTTTTGTATTTTGTGTTTGAATAAATATAATGTGTTGAAACAAAAGACGTGATTGGTTGATTATAATACTCTACCTAACCTAACCATCCTAATTACTACTCCACATTAAAATTTTTAACGCGTATACCTATATTTTTCCGATCGACCGCTCATTTCGAGAATTTCCGAGGCACCCTGTATATAGGAATAAAGTACGTGTATTACCAACTATGTTAGAGAAAATCCGAACGAAATCCCACCACAAACACGGGAGTTATCGAATTTTGAAAATTTTGCCCCTTCAAAGTTTCGGTTATGCAACCTGCACAACATTCGACTTACCTACCGTACACGAAGTTTGGTTGGCCCAGGACCAACCGTTCGGGAGATACGAGGTTCCTATACACTACATCGTTATAGTTTCCCGTCGGTAGCGCGTTCTGGTAGAGAAACTTCAAACTATCGCCGCGATAACGATTTCAATATAACTCATTTTATACAATAATATAACTAAAGTATAGATTGGTATGAAATAAAAAATATATTTTTAAAATTTTAAATTTTTATTTATTGAAATATATAGAAATTTGTAACAAAAAACTGGAAAAACAAAAATTTTGGAAAATTTTCAATGGGAAGACCTATATTTGTTGCTTTTTCTGTTGCCTATATACTTAAAAACAAAATTAATTGGTTTACAAATGTTTCAGACACGATAATACTTTATTTTATTATTTTCAAGTATATTTTTATTTATTGGAAGAAATACAAATTCGTAACCAAAATCCAGAAATAACAAGAATTTGTGACATATTTTGAACTGAAAGAAGAATATTTGTTGTTTGTTTTCTGTTGTCTATATCCTTAAAAACAAAAGTAAGTGATTTACAATTATTATTTGAGACACAATAATACATTATTAAAAATTATAATTAAAAAACAAGTTTTTCCTAAAAAAAATAGTTTTTACAGAAAAAAATTGTTTTAAAACCAACTTGTACAAAATTGCCTCAACTATTTATTTTATTGCTTAGCAACAGCACTATTTAGGTCAAAACTAGTAAGTAAAGCTTTTTTCAAAACTTACTGGTAATATTGGAATCACTCAGGTTCGAAAAAAAGTTCCGTCGCCACTCCCGTCATTTTTTAACTGCCGTCGTCTTCGTTCATTTTACTTCACAACAATCATTATTGTAAACAGAACAATATTAAAAAATAAACTGTGAAATTACACACGATAACCTAGTACAACAAAACTAAGTAACGCATAAGCTCACTAAAACACTGCGTAGTAAGTATAGGAACCAAACAACGGCGAGAGCAGACAGCTGTTTACAGAGCGGCCAAAGACGGCAAACATTACATTTTCTAAGATTTATTTACCAAAGGAACTGAACTCAAATGGTTCTGAAAAAATTCCACAGATAGAAGCACATCTCAAACTTTAACAATAGTGGTAACTACGGTAAAACTCAAAGTAACTACGTCCGTTCAAATGCAATCAAAGAACGTTGTCATAGCGAGTTTGGGGCTCGCCCGACATAGGAGTTCGTGCGGATTAGTAAGGTGCGGGGCAGCCCGAAAGGGTTAAATAGTGAGCTCACTTTTGTGGGACTGAAACAAAACGATCCAATCCGCAGAACATTCCCGCAACAAAGCATGGCCATTGCTATGTTAATAACTTAGTATTTGTTCAATTTAGTCATTTGGGCAAAAAAATAAAAAAAACTCTGTAATACATTATAAAATAGTTTTATCTCAGAAACACAGCTTACATGAAGTATTTAGATAACGTGACACAAAAACTGTGATATAAAGTAAAACTAGATATTTTGTATGTTTTCTTAAGGTAATAGATATACAGTAGAATGGAAGATAGTTGGGGAGGGGTTAATGATTTTTTTGTAATTAATTCAAAAAATATGTTAAGTTATGGCTGTTTATTTTTATTTCTAGATATTTTTTCCATGCGCCCCCTGAGAGCTTGCGCCCATAGGCCCGGGCCTATTGGAAAGCGGCCCTGCTTACTATTCAATAAGTCCATTAATCACTACCTCTTAATGAACTAAATAAACAACTCATAAAATATAAATATTTTATACAGACATTCTTAAGATGCATTTTATTTTACTATAAACAATAACAATAAATAACAACACTATTATAATACATCTAATGACAAACATATAATTACACAATTACACATACAATAATACTGCACAATATGCAAAATATGTAACATTAATGGACATTAAACAGCAAACTTCCACTAGTGGACATAATTGACAAAAACATATTTATAAGCATGACTATTGTAAAAAAACATATACTCACCTACGCACATTCATACAAACTTACACAACAAATTAATTCTGTATACAAAGAAGCATCGTAAAATTACACAAGCTTCAATACGCTTCAATGGATACTATTACATTTGACTTATTATGATGTCATTAGAGAATCTGCAATTAATCATAACACTAATTATATTTTCACATATATTAAATATTTAATGTTTATATTTATATTTACAGTAATAGGAACATCTGTTGAAACACATGGATGTCAAGGAGTTTGGCATAAATAGGTTTTCAACATTTCACAATAATTTCCTAGTGTTTAACAAGCATGCCATAAAAACATGATCCTTGAAATTTATTGCATTAGTCATCTTTAGTAAATATCGAGCTAATAAGTACCGGTAATAATGTTATTTTCCTCAAGGAAGGAATAGATTTCTTCAAGACATCTGGGGTGTAGTAAACGCCCAATGCGTGGAATGTCTTACTGGTTGGGGACTTTAAGCAGTCATTAACTTGTTAATCAGGGAACAAATAGTAAATTCGTTAGAGAAAAAAAAGCAACAACTAACCGATTGCGCGATGACTTGAAGAATAGATGAGGTCTTGAGGGAGGTTAATCTACATGCCATTTACAGAGTTATTTTACACAATTTCGAAACATTAACTTTTAAAATCTCGTGATTATAAATTGTAAAAAAATGCAATTGTTCGTGCAAAATCTCATTTTAAAGTTTTTTTACAAATTTACTACAATTTTCCATTGAAAGTATAGCTTTTCATCCAATGATTTATAAAATATAAGCAAAAAACAGAAAAAGTAAAACTTTTCACAGTTTTTGTTGTTTTAATAATTTCACAATAAAAAGTCATTGTTTCCGAAGGTGGCATTTTCATCAACAACTATTCCTCGAGTCATCACGCAATCGGTTTGCTGTTCAATTGTTTAACATACAAAAATTTCTACTCACTGATATAAGGGGTAATGATTACGTTCTGCTATACAAATTGTTGTACCTGTGGCCTAAGATCCAAGACCAATTTTAACATGCAGGTACATCTTAAAGGCAATCTTGGAGCAGAGGAGTTTCCAACTTATTTCTTCAATTAGTACAACCCATTTTTACATCGAAGAATGACAGAAGCACGTATTAAAACTATTATTTATTGGACCTACTTCCTACTGAAATGGTGATGCATCTATCTTCGGACTCTGTGGGCTTTGTACAAGGCGTAGTTCACTAACCTGTAGAATTTCTTCACTCTTTAAATCCTGTCGAGATCCACCTCACGATCTCTGTTTGAAAGTTAGAACACCAATAATACTTTTATGCAATCTTATAAGTAAAAAACGACTGCAGGTTAAAGACTTACATAGAAATGTCTTTGAAGCGACCTACAGGCTGTGGTGAGGGAGAAACGGTTCTTCTACTTAGAATACCTGGGTTCCATCTAACTACCACTTTCAGTTTTTAAACGGATACAGTTTTAAATCATTATGGTATGTTTTGCCATGAAGGTAAACAAAACACACGTTCAGGTTTTGAAAGTAACATGAGTGGATTTAAGGAATGGCTGTTTCTTCATTGACCAAAAGCATTTTGCCAGTGTACGTGTAACATTTCATGACAGTCTTGTGATATTGCAGCAAGATGAGAGAATGAAAAACATTGTTTATAAGGAAGATTAAACAAAATACGAGGCTTGTCCAGAAAGTAAGTACCGTTTTGGAAAAAATATACAGACAATTTTTTTTCAACAAAATTTATTTCTACAAGAAAGAGGATATCTTAAACTATTTTTCTACATAGTTTCCAAAATAGTTTAGACATTTGTCGAAGCGAGTTACCAACTTTTCTATACCCTCTTCATAGAAAGATCCCGCCATTTACGAGAGCCATTGCCGAACACTATCTTCAGCGTCGTCATCGCTGTCAAAGCGGCGCCCTCCAAAATCCCGCTTCAAGTGCAAAAAAGTGGAAATCAGAAGGTGCCAGATCAGGGCTGTACGGCGGATGGTCAAATTGCTCCCAACCAAATTCTTGAATAAGGTTTTGAGTGGCACCAGCAAAATGGGGACATGCGTTGTCATGGATCAACACAATGCCTTCACTAAGCATTCCACGTCTTTTGTTCTGAATCGTACGCCGAAGTTTTCTCAGTGTTTCACAATATCGTTCCGCATTGATTGTTTCCCTTCTGGGTAGAAAATCAACAAGCAGAATGCCCTTTTTGTCCCAGAACACAGTGCACATGAATTTTCTTGTCGACAAAGTTGTTTTGAACTTTTGTTTCGTGAGTGTCTCCACTCCATTGACTGTTGTTTGGACTCTGGAGTGACATGACAAACCCAAGTTTCATTACCTGTAACAATCTTGTTTAAGAATTAGCCTCCTTCATCACTGTAACGGGTGAGAAAAGTCAATGCACTGCCAAGTCGCTTCTTTTTGTGTTGCGAACCCAACGCATTTTCGGAACCCAACGGGAACACAACTTGCGATAATTCAAGCAATTAACCACAATCTCATGTAAAAGAGATTTTGAAATTTGTGGGAATTCATCAGAAAGCATTCTTATGGTGAAACGTTTGTTTCCACGAATTTTCTCATTCACTTTTTCAACCAATTTATCGCTCACTACCGATGGCCGCCCGCTGCGAGCCTCGTCATGAACATTAGTTTGCCCATCACTGAATTGCCGAACCCATTTTCTTACCATACCATCACTGATATCTTTTTGTCCATGACTTCTGTAAGTTGGCGATGAATTTCAGAAGGTTTCATGTTCCTTGCGTCCAAAAATCGTATTACAGAACGCACTTCACAGTCCGCGGGATCAGAAATTGTTTTAAACATTTTGAGTGCACACTAACTAATGCAAACACAATAAAATTTTGCCTTAATTGTCGCTAGCGTTGTGCCGCGGTAGAACGAAACGGTACTTACTTTCTGGACAAGCCTCGTATATACAAGTTTGTCTTTTAGAACTTATATTTAACTAAATAAAAAGAGTAATTTTGTCCGTCTGTGTTACTTAAAATTTTCCCTTAATTGTCGCTAGCGTTGTGCCGGCGGTAGAACGAAACGGTACTTACTTTCTGGACCAGCCTCGTATATACAAGTTTGTCTTTTAGAACTTATTTTTAACTAAATAAAAAGAGTAATTTTGTCCGTCTGTGTTACTTTTATAACTTTAAGTAATTTACTTACGTGTTCATGACAAGTTCCTGAACTTTATTCCATCATCAGATTCTCGCTCTATTGAGGTCATTAACACATTAAAATAAATATACAGTCAACATAACACAAACACAATAAAACACTAGCAATACATAAGCTATGAATCGGCATGTGCACATCGTCTAATACATACAGTCATCCAAAACTTGTTTGTTAAGCTGTAGATTATAGTTAAATAGGAAAGTAGAACAGCCATCAGGACGAAATACTAGATTAAGTTGTGAGTTGGCGGATGCTTACTCTTAAAGTGGCAAGGAAGAAAAGTTTGATAAAGTTTCCATTATGTTATGGGTGTACTAATGCCCCATTAGACCTATCTGAAAAGACCTAAGTGCAGAAATGTTTGGTCATTTATTGTGAACAAATGTAATATTTAAATATGCTAGAGATTAGCTCTGCCTGCAGTAGTAAAGACTAAACAACACTTGTAATAAATACCAGCTGAGCAATTTGGGGTCAAAACAATTTTTTTCATAAAAACAAATTTTTTTAGAAAAAACTTGTTTTTGAATTATTCTTTTTAATAATGTATTATTTTGTCTCAAATAATTGTAAATCACTTTTGTTTTTAAGGATATAGACAACAGAAAACAAACAACAAATATTCTTCTTTCAGTTCAAAATATGTGAAAAATTCTTGTTATTTCTGGATTTTGGTTACGAATTTGTATTTTTTCCAATAAATAAAAATAGGCCCTATACTTGAAAATAATAATATATATGGTTTGTTTAATAGCAATATATACTTTAAAAAAAACTAAAAAAAATAATAATAATAAAAAACAACAGCCTTTTAGAAATATGAGAGAAATACATTTTTTTGGAGTAAACAAATTAAATTGCAATGGAGCTGATAGGGAAACAGGGTTCCAATTAATAGGAGTGGAAAGGGTTAAAACATATCGATAATATACAAACCAAACTAATATTAAATAGCAAATATATTTTGTATTATTTTATACATTTAAGAATTAGTACTAAAGTGAAGAATATTTTTTTCTAACTCCTTTGTTTAAGTTTAACCAATTAAACCTAGGCAAAAATCAAAATTAAATGGTACGTTTGTAAAAATACTATATTGACCTGGAAGAAAGTTTATAGCAAATGAATTTGTAGTCTTTAATATAAAAAGTTACAGAATGGCTTTACATTTGTTCTGATTGGTTCCTTGTGTGACATGAATGCATGGCTTGGTTTCAAAGCCGGGATTAGAGACCAATAACTGGATACAGATTGCTTTAGGGATTATTTAACGTAAATATAAGGATTAGTTTTTGAGACATATCCAACCGTATATTGATGAATGTGACAAATATGTAATAACAGTTATATAAACAAAACTATGAAGTTGATTAGTATTTTATGAACAGTTTTTACAGCTACGTATTATTATTGATTTAAAAGATGACGTTTACGTGAAAAGGCCATCTTTTAAAGTTATTGAAACGTTGGGTAGCTAACACTTAAAACATTTGAATTTTTTCTAGTCATGGAGCGCACATGTCAAGTGTTTCAGTGTTAATAATAATAATATTACCTTGTTAGGTCCGTCACGTGACTTCTTGTCGTGTATTCCTTACGACATGTTTCAGAGCCGAAACTCCATTTTCAAGTAATCACTCCGAAGAGATCGTCGCACATTAAAATAAATAAAACATATACACACATACACATCACACCAACACATAAACACAATATCGCGCTTGATATAAACTTAGGTGCGCAACCTATCATTGTGACTTGGTACCACAAACATGCTAATGTTTCAGTGTATCTCTTTCAGGCATGGAGATTGATATTATGCATCACAGATGTTTTGCAATAACAGCAGAGTGATGCATATACTGAATCACTTTGAGTATCGCTTTATCGCTATCCATGGTGTACGGTACACCATTTGTAAAAATTACCAAAAGGACCAACAGCTTTTGTACATTAGCCTATACACTTTTATTAGGTTAACCTATGTTTTAAATACTAAATAAATTACTGTAAGTAAATTATTCTCAGAAATAAACAAATATGGTCTTTTGTTACTGTAGAGACCAGTCATGTTATTTTAATATTGTTCCATCAATTGCCAGTACTTTTACAGCTCAATCCAGCAATGCACACTCACCTCCATTATCTACATCCATTGTAACAAAGCCGGCAAAAAATGTATATCCACTAAAAACACATAAATAAAACCTGCAAAATGTGAAGTACACTGAACAAAAAGTTACCAAGAAGTAGGACCCTCACCAGGAGAATTATTTGTGGAACAATCAGATCCAAAAAATTATATAAGTAATTTGCAAAACATCAATTAACTCTATCTGACATAAAAAAAACTTGTTGATGAAACAATCATTAATAATTTGGTGTTCCACACACATTTACTGGCTCTGCAAAGTCAAAAGAAATACGTGCCAAAAATTGCCCAAGAAATGGAAAGAATTTTGTGAATTATTACTACAGTAGAACTCCAATTATCCGGATTGCCAATTATCCGGATTAGATTGAGAAAAATAAAAAAAATGGGGTTTTAAGGCACATCGTTCTGCGAGCAATGAATATGCAGGAACTGCGCGCAGTACATTGATCCTTCTAACTGTGAACATAGTATAGCGGGAGCGATGACTCACACTGTCTCGCCACACTGCTTCGTACTGTCACTCACTACACGCCCCCCCCCACTGTACAGTCTATTAATAGTCAGTCGGCCAGTGCTTCTTCAACCTGCCGGGTGAATTGATACTGTATGTTGAGCAAAGCAGGATTAAAATGGGGAGGAACGTTCGACCTATTATGCCAAACTTACAAATCATACATTAAGCCGAATTTCCTTTATGAAGGAGAGATGCTTGCTTTGACAGGTTGTGATGTCTTGAGAAAACTCGAAATAGGCCAAAACAACTGCCTACTAATGATAGCAGGTGCCATGAAGACCACACCAATTGCCGCATTATGTGCCTATACAAACATTAAACCGCTGCATAATGAATACAAGTACAAAGCCATAGTGGCGTATGAAAAAATTCTTCACAGGAGACACAATAACCCATGGATTTGGAACCAACAGCAGAACAAACTCTAAAAACGCAAAAAAGCTTCAAACACCTAATGCTTGATTGGAGACCAAATAGTGAGGTGATCTAGCAACTAATACAACTGGACTACACCAAATACAATATAAGCACTCAACTTGCAGAGCCAATAAATAAAGTTAAGGATAATCCAGTCACAGTTGTCCAAATAGCTTTGGAAACTATCAACAGCTTGTACCCACCAAACGATTGGTTGCAAATTTATACTGACAGTTCAAAAATTAAAGGCGAAACCGGAGCAGGAATATTCTGCGAGCATTTTTCCCTCTACACTGTGATTTTGGTCGATTCCAATTCAGCGTTCAACCCCTGAAAATACACCAACAACTTTTCTGACTGAATCAATCCAGAAGAAGTATAAAATAGTCAAGCATATTACCAAGAAAATAGTCCTGCAGTGGATCTCCTCACATGTGGGCATTCAAGGCAATGAGCGGGCAGACGAATTGGCCAAACGAGGAACTCACACAGTACAGAAACCAAGAAGAGTACTCACCCTGGAAGCAAGAATCGGCGAACTGAAACGAACATCTCATCTTGAGTTCACCAATAAAGCCAAAGAGGACATAAGGAACAAGTCCTATGAAGAGGTATCCGACTACTATGAAAAGGTCAGGGACTTACAGAGGAGGACGTCTGTCGCGATTTTCCGACTACAACTGTACATGACTGCCTGAATGAACACCTAAAGAAGATAAAGATTTTGGATTATGACAACTGCACATTGTGTGAAAGCCCGGACACTATCATGAACAAGGACCAGCTCTTGGTCTGCAGAGAGCTGGATGAAGAGAAGCGGAGGAGAAAATACCTCCCTGGTCTCTACTGGGAAGCAAGATCGAAGATGGCGTGAGCCAGCAAAGGCCATAACAACAACAACAAGATTTAGACAAAACAAATTAATAGCTATTAATTTTCACTTTTTGCGTGTACTTGTACACCATAGGCGTAACCAGGGGGTGTTTTGGGGGTTAACCTCCTCCTATTGTAAAAAAATATTTCGTACTTTGTTTACATTTAAATATGCTCTTAAAAGTAACTTGTTTTCAACACCAATGCAAATTTCAAGGTACAATAAATTATCAATATTTGCTGACATTGGCTTCAGTCGAACTTTATTTGATATACGTTACAGTATAGTGTATCAAAAGTATAGTGTTCTAGATCCTGGCCACTACCCGCAGTGTGTACAGTACAGTATTGCAAACGCAAACCCCACTGCTTGTTGTCTGCTTTAGCCTTGCGCTGGAAAGTATTTGATATATAAAATATAATGGTGCGCCGCTTGTGAGCATTGAATTCGTCATATTTGCGATCCATTTTTTGTCGGGTTTTTTCAACGAACTCTTTGAATATTTGCCGTTCATATTTAGATGGGAGCGTTAAAGGCTTTTCGTTTTCAGCTCGCATGTGATTATTGTTTTTCAAGATATTAATTTTCCAGTTATTAAATTTGGATTTTTCAGAAACAAATTTAATTAAGTAGATTCTTAAAAAAAACAAACCATTCTTTGAGATCCTCTGCAAAAGGATCATTAAAATATATATATATATGAAACTTGGCGAGAAATATCTGCGGAGTTGGATATATCTGCAGACTAGTTTAAAAGAAAAATGCTGTCTTCATACAGGTGGGAGAAGAGCAAGTTGAAAAACCGCGTGGGAATAGGAAAAGATAAGTTCTTAATCAAATAACATATTATTTATGTCTCTTTTAATTGTCACTATCAAATAAGTTAACCCTGGAAGTGGCAAAACTGTCCTTGTTAATTCGCCCGGATTTTTTGCGTTATGCAACGATTTTGTAAAAAATAACCAAATATAGTAACAATTAATATCCCAATCCAATAGTGTTCAGCACCTTTTTTATTGGAAAATATCCAAAGAATTCATGTACGCAACTTAAAAATACGTAGATGTAAAATTTTAAAAGTTATTAGCTCACGAAGCAAAACATTTTCAGAAACGGAAAAAAACAACTTTATATAAAATGGCCAACATAAAATGTAGTAAAAATGTTTGTAATTTTTTCACAAAATACAAAACTTTTTCAATTTAGTTCTAAATAGAAGTGTGTATAACAATAATATTTATTGTTTTAGGGGTTCTTACTATATTTTCAACCCTTAGCAAGTAACCAATTGTAAAAATGGTTTATTTTTTATATGTATTTTGTAAGAAATAAATGTAAAAAATGTCGTTTATGTTTCTGTAATTTAGTAAGGCCAATAGGTTGCTTAAGTTTGTTCAGAGTTTAAAACAGATTTATATTATTAAAATATACTTCCATATTGATATACTCCATTGATAAATTTAACAACTTTGGTTTTATCAACAATTTTTATAGAAAAATAATATTAAAAATATATCTCATTATTACAAATTGAGGTTTACTGTTTATCAGCGAGTTGTAGACTACTATTCCACTATTGAAAGTACTTTTTTGTCAATAATGTTTATAATTTCTTTTAAATAAACAATTTTAACTACTAAGATGTCTCTCTTTTTTAACCTTGCAGTAGTGAAAGGATAAAATTGCTTAAGGTTTTCTTAACCAGTAAAATTCTTATTATGATTTTTGTAAATTTTTAACATATAATCAATCGACATCTAACTTTTTATAAATAGGTAATAATCACATACAATAACAAAGTTTTGTCCCTTTCATCTTGAAATATTTTCACTATAATAAGCTACAAACCTAGTTAAGAGCAGGTCAAATTATTATAAAATAGGCCTGAATCACAAATGGAAGTAGGAAAAGTATACAAAGCTATATCATTTTAAAGTAGCCTACTTTTGGGAAGCCTAAAACGCGTTATTTTAAGGGGGCACTCCACCCTAAAAATTATCAAAAACACATTTTTCTACCATTTTTTTTTGCAGTTTCTTATTCACTATGTTTTTCTAAAGAGATTGATATATAAGAAGCAGGGAAAATATTATTCTAACCCATTCAAATCTAACAATAACTAAAATATCTTAAATGACCAACTTTCATTTCACTCTCACCATTTATATGATACGGCCATCAAATATTTACAGAAGACAAACAGAGATAAACATCTTTAAGATCCCTGAACGCAATACCGGCAGTATTCAACCGACAATGATAGGTAGCGCACCTAAGTTTGTATCAAGCCCGACATTGTATCTATGTGTTGTTGTGGTATGTAAGTGTGTATGTGTGTATATGTTTTATTTATTTTATTGTGCGACGATCTCTTCGGAGTGATTTTAACTTGATAATGGAGTTTCGGCTCCGAAACATGTCGTGAAGAATACAACGACTAGAAGTCACGTGACGGACCTAACAAGGTAATCTTATTATTATTAATAACTAAAAGCTTGCACACAATTTTGAGTCACTAGAATCATCTCTGATGATTCGCGCTCCATCTCAACCCAGTTTGTTTCATTTATTATAGTAGGTTAGTGAGTTTTATATTGTATATTGTACATACATTGTTTTATAGTATAACAACCAAATTATGTTTTTAGTCTTTCTTTGGTTGGCATCACTTACTATCAAAGAAATATGAACATATGTTGTTTGTTTATTTTGAAAACCGTCTGCAGTTTGTTGTTTTTCCTTTAGCTGACAGTTTCTATTTTCCTAAACTTCTAGAAGTGTTTTGTATATAATTTGTTCGAGTCTATTTCAGTTTTAGTTTATATTATTTTAGATAGCCTTTTTTGACTTTACACACCGTAAAATTGCATATGCATAGACTTTGAAAGTGTGTTATTAGTCTAAACTAGGCCTACAAACTCATAGGAGTAGAACTACTTAGGCTAGTTGTTAATTTGTTCGTGTCTATTTCAGTTTTATTTTATATTATTTTAGATAGCCTATTTTGACTTTACAGACCGTAAAATTGAATAGGCTTAGACTTTGAAAGTGTGTTTTTAGTCTATTAAACTAGGCCTACAAACTCAAAGGAGTAGGTTAGGTTAGTTCTTCACTTTAGGTGATATAGTGACACCGCGATGTCTCCAACTGGTAAAAGGAAACAAGGATCAGAGATATCAAGAATGTTTAAGAATATCTGTAATAAAAAGAAGGCCTCATTAGCGGCCAAAAAAAGGTGGGCCGAGAAACTTGGCCATGTCGTTCAAGATTTGGAACAATCCAATCAAACCTCATCTTTGACTCAAGTTTTGCCCGAAGAAGTTAGGCCTAGTACTTCTGCTGATGTTATAGAAAATGGAATCAAGTTGCAGCAAAGTAATACGCCTAATACTAGATTGTCAGATTTAGAAAAGTCCATAAATCTTACTATGGACCTAGGCCTAGATGTTGAATCAAGTAAATACTGTCTTGTAAATATAAACTCCATCAAGACCTTGATTGAGTCCTTGGCTTGTCCTCAATGCAAGCAGCTATCTTTGACATTATTTGTTTCTAAGAGAATAGGTTTTACCAACAAGTTTGTGGTAAATTGTACATAGAAAATTTCACTTCTGAGCAAAAAAAAAAAAAAAAAAAATTTGATGTGAACCGCAGAATTGTAAAGTATTTCATCTCCAATGGACAAGGATTTAGTGATCTGGAAAAGTTTTGTATAGTAATGAATATGGACGGAATTAGTAATAATACTTTCAGTAAACATTCTAAAAGCCTATCAAAATCTGCAGTCAAAGTGGGAAGACTAAATTTGATAAAAGCCAGAAACCGCGTAAGGTAGGTTTACAAAGAAATAAATAAAAATGACGGTGATAGGCCTATATTAGATCTGAGTGTTTCTTTTGATGGCACCTGGCACAAAAGGGGCCATACTTCTAACTATGGGGTTGGTTGTGTTATTGAATTGAATACTGGACTTGTCATCGACTACTGTGTGTTGTCCAAATACTGCCACGCCTGTGCTTTGGCGAAGTCGGACCTGGTTGCAGACACTCCAGAGTTTGATATCTGGTATTCAGGCCACAAGAATGAATGTTCCTGTAACTATGAGGGTTCGTCACCTGCAATGGAGGTTGAGTGTGCTGAGATATTGTTAATATGTGGAAAAGGTCACTGGAATGCAATTTCCGATACAGAGTTTTACTTTCGGATGGCGATTCGAAGTCTTTTTCGCATCTTCAAAATTTTAATGTGTATGGCCCGAAAACTAAAATAGAAAAAGAAGAATGTGTAAACCACGTTGCAAAGAGACTTCGAACTGGACTGAAAAAAGTAGTCGCAGACTGCAGGGCGAAAGGTATTACCTTAGGTGGGAGCAATCACGGTAGCCTAAAAGAAGCAACTGTGGTAAAACTTCAGAAGTACTGCAAGAACAGTATTCTTCGAAATAAAGATGACATCAAGCAAATGAAAAACGATATCCTAGCAACCCTACACCATTGAGTTTCTACAGATGAGGCCCAAAGACATACAAAATGTCCTTCAGGTGTCAACAGCTGGTGTTTTTTCAATCGTGCAATTGCGAAAAGTGAAAAACCCGGATCTCACTCTAAAAACGTGAATACACCCATCACTCCACTAGTTCTGGAACACATATCTCCTGTATATGAAAGACTAGCTTCCTATGAACTACTAAAAAGATGTGGTAAGTGCTTCACCCAGAACTCTAACGAAAGTTTAAATAGTGTAATATGGTCAAAGTGTCCTAAAGTGCGGAATGTTTCTTTTCGCGCTGTCGAGTCAGCTGTCGCAGAAGCTGTGGCGGAGTATAATTTTGGAAATGCAAGCATTTCCAGATCATTGGCCATTTCTGGAATCAAAGCAGGCAAAGTTAGTCACAAAATTATTTCCCGAAGAGACAAACGGAGAGTGAAACACGTATTCTTTTTTTGGAGACAGAAAGAATACAAATAAGTTCAAGGAATATAGAAAGAAAATTGAAATGATAAAAACTTACCGTGAATAAAAACTGAAAGATAAAGAAGGAAAGACTTATGGAGCAGGAGAGTTTTAGTGTAAGTAATTCAAACATACTATGTATACTAGTAATATAAAGAAATACACTTGCAAGATTTGCTTAGCAACTGATGTGGTGTTTGTTTTCCTTTGTGGGCTGTTTCCCGACAATTTACTTTTACACGTTTTAAATCTCTATGGCGGAGATATCTCAAGTTCTATTAGAGATATCTTCTTGATTTTTATTTTATTTTGAAGATAACATTTCATTCTGTGACCTCTAGCATGGAATTGTTGAAATGTTACCTGTAAATATTTTTTCAAAATTAATCAAAAATATTTAGTTTAAAAAAAATTGAATAAACAAATTAAGTTATATTTTTTAAATTATTTAAAAAATAGCAATTCCATGCTAGAGGTCGCAATAGACAATGTCCTCTACAAAGTAAAAAAAAAACTTTGAACCTATTTTTCATAGTTCTTGAGTAAAGCCCGCCATAGAAAACGCTTGTTTTTTTTATGAAAAAGTGCCCCCACTCCTGGGGGGGGGTCTAGGGTCTTGAAAATTTGGCAAAAGTTAATTCTTACTTATACCAACTACTAAAAAAAATATGGTTATGATAGCTTGAAAAACAAAAGAAATCAGTTTTAGGGTGGAGTGCCCCCTTAAATTAAAATTTTTTTAATTTGTCTATACACGCTCCCTCCCCCCCACCATATGGTCGTCCTGGTTACGCCTATGTTGTACACCAAACGATCAAATGTAGAGAAACTGCATGCTGAGTTTTATCAATCTATTTTAAATCGTTTAGGAGATAATATTTGTTTTCAAAAATGCGCATTCAGACAGAAAACTTCTAAACTAAGCAAGATAGGATTGTATAATTTGCTAAATTTTACCTGCTGAATAACATGATACAGTTTGGTAGAATGGTTGTGAGACAGTCTATATATTATTTAATATTTTATGTAGGCATATTGAAATATTTCGAAGTTGATAACAAGACTATTTATTAAATATTTTTTCAAAATAATTGTAATTGTGAAAACATAGTAAATACAATAATAAAATGCCCAGCTCTCTAGAGTATTCAATGCAAATGAAAGGATTTTGTTATCTTTTACTTCCATCACGCTGTACAATCTTACAATCTACACAGTTAATTTTTATTCAAACATCTCCCTTTATTCAAACTTGCATAAAGAGATATAAGGGTTTAGCTTTCTATACCTTTTGAGTTTATTTTTTACCCTTGAAAGTAATTAACACAAAGTCTGAATGTTGTTCTTATTCAAATAAGTATTTTTTTCTGAAAAAGTTATAACTTTCTAAAAAAAGAGTTTTGATTTAGTAAAGTAGTTATTTTTACATAGTATACACTGAATCATTCGTTTGAGAAAAAATAATGAAAATAAGTAATAAAACCTAATAAAATAATATTAATGAACATGGTTTTTTAAAGCAGTTATATAGATAATTATATAACTATCATGTTGCTTCTGTTATGAACAACTTTTAACAGGCGCAGATTGTTGAGAAACTAAATCCAATTAACATGAATAAAACCATTTTACACATGTTGGTAATTAATTAATGCATGAACTTCTTGAGTTTGAATTTGTTATAAATACTTATTATTATTATTTAAATGTCTTATTATGTATTATGATTATTTAAATAAAAGAGATAAATATTTATAAAAAACACCATAAAATTAATTTTAGTATAATAATATAATATAATAATAAATTGCCCACCTCTCTAATGTATTCAATGCAAATGAAAGGTTTTTTATCTTTTACTTCCATTACGCTATACAATCTTATAGTCTACACAAACTATAGGTTTGAAAACTTAGGTTTCAATCAAACATCTCCATTTATCCAAACTTTCATAAAGACATTTAGGCCTATATAATGGTTTAGTTGTCTATACATTTTGAGTTTCTTTTTTTGATATTCCATGATAAAAATACGTCATGTTCATGGATATAACTTTGTCGATTGTAACAGCTGGTTTTCAATAAAATGAGAACTTGTACTCTTGACATAACTACTTTTAATTCAAGGAAGGAAGTTCCTTGGGTAAAAAGTTAAATAAGTTATTATTCATTTCAAATTTTATAGGCCTTTATTATGTTTTAAATTTTTGATTTAATAAATTTTTTATTTTAACCTTAGTTTAAACTGAAGCATTCCTTTTGAGAAAAAATAAGTAATAAAAAAAATTAATAAAGATGGTTTATTTTAAAGCAGTTAAATATACATCTATCATGTTGCTTCTGCTATAAATAACTTTTAATTGTCGCAATTTGTAACGAAACTAAATCTAATAACATGAATAAAACCATATTTACACCTGTTGTTAATTAATGCATGAAATTCTTGAGTTTGAATGTGTTATAGATACCTATTATTATTATTTAAATGTTTTATTATTTATTATTATTTAAATAAATCAGTTAACAAAATCCATGCAATTATTTTAGTTATTGAAAATTAGTTTTACTTCATAAAATTTCTTGTATTTTAAATTAAATTATTGATTTAAGTTAATATTTTCTGAATCTAAATGGCTTCATGTTAGCGAGGTAACTAAAATAATTTAAATATTTATTATTTCTGTTTCTATTCGAATTTTCCACCTACAATAGTGTAGGCCAGTTAACACTTCGATAATTTTGACTAATAAATATTTTATAAGAACACTTTTTGGTTGAAACTTATCGGATGAGTAGACATAGATGAGAATGTGCATTTATTGTGTGCGTCTTCATTCTGACTAATGTAATAAGCTAATATAATAATACAACCTATCTTCATCAACTTGAGAAGTTTCTCCAACTTTACTAACTTGATGATGTATAAATAGCCGAACAAGAAGTGTTTATTTTCTTAATATGACTAGTGTCTATTGACGAAAGTAGTGAAAGTAGTGGGTGTTATAGTAAGCTTTATTGCATTGAGTTGTATAGTTTTCATTTCCTTTGTTTACTAGTTTTAAGACCCTCTAAATTGGTCGCACTTAAATAATATTTGTTATATTATTATATATTTGTTAATGAATCTGACCCAATCATCTTAATTTCCGTGAAAATATCTGACTATACAATAATCTTTTCGCCGTGATTAACCGAGCCTTCTTCAAGTTTTATTACATATCTATAAAAGGCTAAAAATGAACAACTTCATTAGCAAATTATCTTCAAGATTAAAATGCAATTATTAAATTAAATAATATAACTGACAAAGGTATTAAAAATAGAAAGTGTCACCAAAAATCATATATATAACATTTATAATGTTTATTTGCCATAATGAATGTGCAAAAATTAATGCACTACACATACACAACTAATAATTAAATTTTAGCAGCCAAATGATGGTAAATGTAAGAATATACACTAATAACACAATATAATATCCATCAATAATTAATTATAACTTCAAACATAAATTTACTTTTAGTAATCCACCAATAGTTTTATTTGTTTAAATATGTTGGTTAGGTTACGCTATTTTATTACGATAAAATAGGTAAAACTATTTAAAGTTAATATATACTGAAATATCTTTCTAAATCTCGTGTAACTGAAACAATAGTGATTATTAGCAGAATTTTTGAAGAAAATAAGAGTTATTACACTCGACGCAACTTGAAAATGGTTCGTCGGAGGAGGGTAAAACTTTGTTCCTATCCCTTTCAGACCATTTCTAGACGATACCCAAAATTCATTACTTTCATTACTCCCACTCATAAGCCCGAGTGCAATTTTTGAGCTATATATTCGAAAGCCAATTTACTAAAATCCTGTGCAAAGGTATTACAGGTACAGTCCCCGGAACAAGGAACAAAATTTACAGGAAGCTCCCGATAAATGATTTTTTCATTATCCATGTCAGGTTTTTTCACAATTTCTCCCACTTATAAGCCCGAGTTGAATTTATGAGCTATATTATTCGGGGGGCAATTAATTTTACTACAATCCTGTGCAAAGGTATTTCGGGTACAGTCCCCGGAACAAGGAACAAAATTGATATGAAGCTCCCGATAAATGAATTTTTCATTATAAATTAAAGACTTTTACGCAATTTCTCCCACTCATAAGCCTGTGTGCAATTTTTGAGCTATATCATTCGAAAGCTAATTAAATTTACTACAATCCTGTGCAAAGGTTTTTCAGGTACAGACCTCCGGAACAAATATTACATCATTTATCCACATATTATAAATGATGGTTACAATCTAGTTAGTCTATTTGTGTTCTAATGATTATTTCCTAAATTTTGGCAACTATGTCTTACCGCAACTTTAGTTAAAGTGAAAGAAAATGAGAAGGCGAAACCTCATGTACTTTTACATTAAAATCGTTTAAAAATAACTGAAATTAACGGTAAAGCTTATATGAAATATTGTGAAATATTAATAAAATAAACAATTATTTATTGCTTTAAACTTCGTTATTCACTGATATGAATATTCGTCTATAGTAATGCGGCAGTCCTGCTTACGCTTTTTTTACGGTTAGTTAACAAACACAAAAGGTCTGGTTGTTTTGATTACTTCACGCTTTATTAACCAGAAATCTAATAGATTTATTTCTTTATTATTTAAATATTTGATATTTACTAACGTATATTGCAAAATGTGATTAAATTCTAAAATAAAGCTGAAGTAGGAAGAACGAATCTTACATTCACTATGAAGTTACTTGCTGTTTGTGTTCTCTTTATCTGTGGGATTTCCTTGGTGACATCGAAATATAGATGCGCGGATCTTAACATGCCGGTAAGTTTACAAACAGAATTACCTCCTCCACTTCATTAAATGTATGTCTGCCTATTAAATAGAATAAAAATAAAACTTTTACTTTATATAATGTTTCATTTAAAACGTGTTTAAAATGAAAATATTTAGTCCCTTGTAACAACTAAAGGTTTTTTTACCGTGTTACTAATTTTATTATATACCAAAATATAAATTATTGAAAACATATGTTTTAGTGATGGACATACTTTACACAGATTGAAAATACATTTTAAAAGTATTCAATGTATCGATTTTTGCGAAGAACTTATAACAATACAATACATTGCTACTCAAAATAGTTATAATGCGTCAATCATTGATAAGTTTTACAACAAACAGGAAAACAAAAATAAAAAAAATCTGAATGAGACAAAAAAAAAAAAAAATTATTGGTGTTCAATTATTTTTAGCAGTTTGATCACATATTCAGAATATTTGGCCCAACTGGTCGGTAATAACACACATTTTAAATTTACTCCTTGTATCTAACAATGTGCCGTGTACATATAGGCTACTAATTTTTAAAAATATATTTTGACTTATCGTCTGAATATTGTACTACAATATTTTACTTACATTATTGAATTTTGTAGACGGTGAGTCAAATGGATATTTATTATATCAATATTCGGAAGGGCGACAAATAAACGTTTTGACTCATTTTGTATTGGTTTGTGTTTCAAGAATTGACAAAGGATTATCCGGTTGCAGAAACTTGAGAATGGCAGAATAGCTGAACAGGCCGTCTTCAACTGTAAAAAATTAAGATATTGAAGCTGTAATTCTATAATTAATTTTTGGAATGACAACAACCAAAAAATATAATTGTTTATTTGTTTTAGTTTAATATTATTTTATGTATTTTTATTTTGTAAAAAAATAACAGATAAATATATATATATATATTTGTTCATAGAAATAACTCATTTTTAGTTTGTAAGGAGAATTCGGAAATATGGTGCATATTTTAATAACTACAATATTATTGTAATTTATTTGTTTTCAGTGTAACTCAAAATCAGGCCCGAAATGCTGCGACTATACTTTACTTTGTTATGGATTTCCAGGGGAGGAGATTTGTGAGAACAAGACATCGATTTTGGAAATAGATCGAAAGTAGAGGAAAAAACATTAAACAATTTTTTGTCAACTGTTTATTTTTATGTCAAATAAAACTATTGTCTGTTATCGGTTTGTATACAAACACCCATACATTTTTTGTTATATATAAGTATATGTGTTTTCCATAGTTTTGATGTGACTATGATTGTATTAAATTGCCACAATTTTTTTACAGTGATAAAATAGTTAAATATCAGTGCAACTTTTAATTTTAAAGACAGTAGGCCGAGCTGTGG
>JAGFPH010005579.1:21791-78797 GCA_018207615.1 Philaenus spumarius
TTGAGCCAATGTGTTTTTGGTGTCCGTCTGTAACACTAGTAACCACAACTAACCTCGATTCCAAGTACGCCGTGCAGTACAGAGCGCCCATAAGCCATGCTATCCATACGACTGTCTCAGCGATAATAGCCAACTAAAAAACATCAACTCCCATGCAATGCTCAGTCAGTTGACGCAACCCCCATGACAATAAACAAAATGTTCCCTGTAATGGTAGTAGCATGTCTATTCTCCCGTAAGATCTGTACTGCACGGTGAACGTGGAATCGAGTGTAGTAACTGTACTTTAGCTGAACTTATACAACGTTAAATTCATACCAAATATATCGTTGAAGTTTTAAAACATTTAGAGTAGAAACATTATTCCTGGAAAACGTGTGAAAAAGTATACAAATGATTTATAGTTAAACGTATTATAATTAAATTAAATGCTTAAATTAGTTTGTTAACTTTTTGTCTTCAACTAAACTAGGGTTTTTAATTTAAAATTATGTCCTTCTAAATCAATTCAATAAATAATGTATGTCTACAAAATAATTAAGTGAACATTGTCTACAATAATTGTTAAATACTCGTTCCCCCTACAGTTGGTTAAAGAACTGAAATTAATAATTCTACATTTTTAATTGTAGAGTAAGAATATATTTTCAAAATGAGTCGTTAATTTACACATATCAACGAATGAAACTAAACTAATTTTCAATTGTTATCTTATAAAGTTGGGTTAATTTATACAACTAATTTATTCTTGAACAGTTGAACATTGTTGTAGAGGCAGAGATTAGCCTTTAACTGTTGATCACAATTTTAAAATCAGGAAACATACCAGAAGGCTATTACACATACTGTTTGATGCATTATTTTATAAGCTAAATTGTATTGTTATTAAATGACTAAATGGAGAATTAGTATTTATTCTATAGGGACAAAATAAATAAACAAATCTTTCTGAAAAATTCTAAATAATGTATAAAGTTATAACAAAAATTTAAATAGGCTAACATAAAGTCTACTTAAATGGCAGATTGCGAAAAAAAAGACTCATTATGCAGGGCCTCTGGATTATTTACTATATTTTAAAATTTCCAGAAATCGGAACTCACATTAACTACGCCTATCAAGTTTTAAATGGCTGCTCTACTCAAGCTTGAAGTGGTGTATTCTGTAGACACTGTTCAATGTATTTTTCTTACGGGAACTGGAAGAGGTTTTGCTAATGAACCTATTCATTCGATGAAAAGACAAATTATAAGGGATGAAGTATTACGAAAATTCTATCACAAAAGTTGTGTGCTCAATGGAGAAGATTGCTTAAAGTTTAGTTAAGGAACGAAACCGAGTGTTTAGCTCATAGTATATCTCCACACCCTGGGGAGACAGTTTAATTACCCCTGAAACCATGTGTAATTATAGGTAATTAATTATATAAATATATGTAATTATTTCAAATAGCATGTAATTAAAGGTAATTATGTAACTGAGTCAAAGCACCGATTCAGACATAACAAATTATTCACAACGCGCGATGTTTGAAGTTCCCTAATCAACTCCAGCCCGAACTAAATGAGTTGGTGAACTACCTCGGTGTATAAGTCAGATTTTTATAAAATATGTAGAATGTTATTTGAGTACATCAGTTGAAATAATGGAACTTTTTTTAATTCTCAAGTGTTGTAGCCGGGCCCTCAGGTTGTGGGAAATAACAATTTGTTATAAACTTCATAAAACATAATTATGCCTTTGTTTTGCAATGTCGAGTTTAAAAAAATATACTGGCGTTAGCGGAGTGGCAGCCATCTTATAATATTGATACCAATAATATTTCAAGAAGGCTTACCCAATATGAATTCAGTGGACCCAAGATCGCCCAACCTAATAATAATAGATGGTTTAATGCGCAAACCGCTTTGTGGATATATTTACGAAAGGTTGTCACCACAGAAACATTAGCATATTTTTCATTACACAAAATTTGTTTTATCAGGATAAAGGACAGAGAGATATATCTCTTAACGCCCATTATATATGTATTTTTAAAATAATAGGGATAAAAGTCAAGTAAGACATCTGGCCCAGCAGGTATACCCGAAAAACTCAAAATTTATACAAGATGCTTACATTGACGCTACCAAACAACCTCACAGATACCTTTTGTTTGATATGAAACCATATACACCCGAAGATGTAAGAATAAGGTCTTTTATTTTTGTGACGGATGAATATAATACATTACGCTTACGTTCCAAAAATGAAATAAAAACGAATACAAGAAATTGTCTATTAGACGTCATTTATCTACCATGTCTTGTTCTGTAATAAACAATGTGGAGTTACTTCGCACGTTATTAAACATGACACCACTTAGAAGAAAGCATTATTTGAAATCAGTCGATTAAAAAACTTTAGAAATGTAAATTATCCCAGGGTATAAGCACATACTTAGAAAACTTGCAGAGTGCGGTGAAAATTGTAAGAATAAGAAACACATAATAATACAAAAAGGAGGTACTGTACGTTATATCCGTTATTAATTGGTCCTATTCTGAGTACAGTACTTCAGCATTTACTAAATTAAAATGGAGCTCACGAAGAAAATGGTTACATTGCCCCAGAACTTTATACAAAAATTGCATGAAAATGAAAACGCAGGAGTATTGAGCGATTTAGATAAAGAAATGAAAGACATATTAAATAACTCTAACGTTAACGATCGGGAAAAAGGGATAAAATATCAACAAGTTTTACAAAGTTATCTTCATTTCGCTGAGCAACAAAGGAAGCCCATAGAACTGTTGATACATGAAACTAGTAGTTATAAAGAGCGTGAAGAAAAAGAGTGTACGGATTCTGACTAAAACAACATTTTAGAATCAATAAATAAAACATTTCGAAAAAATGCTGAAAATCTATTAAACCGTTTATCGCATGACAAATCTATAAAATTGGACTCCTTGGGTGCCGTCACTATTACCAATATTTGAATTCCTGAATATAATATAATTGATATTTTTAACGACACATTAAGACCTAGAAAAACGAAAAATCCCCCATGGTAGGATCAATTTATAGTTGCCTTAAAAAGAATTAATTTCCCCCGAAGTTATATAGGAAATCCTAAACTTCGAGATTATTTGGATAAATAAGTTATAAAAGAAACACTAGCTAGAAAACGTGATCCAACGTTTCATAGACCACACAATATTCAACCGGTAACACCCGAAAGAAGTACATCAAGCATTATTAGACAATAATTTCTATCGTCACGAAATCT
Source organism: Philaenus spumarius (assembly GCA_018207615.1). Classification (NCBI taxonomy): domain Eukaryota; kingdom Metazoa; phylum Arthropoda; class Insecta; order Hemiptera; family Aphrophoridae; genus Philaenus; species Philaenus spumarius. The sequence goes on from JAGFPH010005579.1 coordinate 25,063, forward strand.
ACCATTAAAATGGGATTCATTAGTCTACTACTTGGAATAATTCCTTGACAATTAATTGTTTCATATCCTGATCTACATTGTCTATAATTTTTCAGGAAGTGGGAGGGTGTTGTGAAATTTAATTAAACACATTCCTGATCCCAACTTCAAGTTTAAATTATGAAGTGAATGCTGTATGGAGTGGAAGACCTATACAGAAGACCTATGGAGAAGTGTATGCTATAGGTTATAATGATATAACGTGTATATATTTATTTCGTTGTTGCGGTGATTACATATACACGTAGTTAAATAGGAAAGATTTAATTAAAGGAAAAGATGAGGAAGTTTTAGTTGAACAAAGAAAGTCTATTACGTAATTAGCACACCATAGATTGTTAAACTGTTCAAAATATACTGCTTATACTATTGACCGAAAGTACTTGGTTGAAATACATTTTAAGGACAACAACACTCAGAATATTTAGTAATTCTACAATGAATTTATTTCAGTCATACTGACAATGGTTCCGCTAGTTCGGAGGCCTTTACAATGCAGCTCGACACATACTGTATATGTGTACTTATATTTACAAGTAATTAATGTTGTAAATATTAAATTGGTTTAATGTTGATTGATAAAGCCTTCAGTTCATTTCATGGTAGTGTGGTTACATTTTATTCAACGAGCATGTTTTACAACCTGATAAGACTTAGAAACAATATACAAACAATTAATGAAAAGAACTACAACTATAAGTGAGCTATAAAAAACCTATTAAATAAATAATAAAATATATCAATTTGAATTAAATACAAATTTTATATTTTACAAATTTACCATGGTAGAGATGAAAAGGGAAATTGAAGACTTTGTTTTCAATGAATCTAAACTTAGTGTAAACCTATGTATACTAGTGTAATCTTTTTTAATCTCTAAGACATTAAAATGTAAACCAAACTGCGAATGAAACTTGTGTAGATTCAATTGTTTGATTTACATGATCAAATAACCATTTGACAATAAAGCACCGTGGAATTTTTATTATATACTTGTAACTAAATCTACAGAGTGTCCCATAAGTAAAGTGCCAAACTTTGGGGGATGGTTCTATGGGTCAAAATAAGAAAAAAAGTTCATATAAACACACACCCGAAAACATTTCATTTTCTAGATATCCGAAATTTTAAAATGATTCTTATATTTAGAGAACGGTTTGACTGATTGACTTCAAACGTGGCATGAAGTTTAACTTAACAATGATATATCTCAAGAAAAATAAGCGATAAAATCCAATCATGAGTTTTAAAAATGCGGCTGTTTGAAAACTTTAAACCTAAATCACTCAAAAACCGTACATTTAACAAAAAATGTCAAGAAATCTTTTGACTTTCTTTTGGATGGAAAGAACAAAACAATCGGATGAAGGATAATAGCTAAGTTATGTGTAATAGTTGATTTGTTCAACGCTGCATCTTACACCAACAAAGTAAATACTTCAATATTGCACGTACATTTGCTGTCATTATCTTTAACTTAGCTATTATAAACTATGCAAACTATAGTACAAAGTTCTATATTTCAATCAAATACACAAATTTTAATAACTTTATCTGCTTCAAGATAACTTCATTCTCGCCCTGTGAGGTTTCTTTGTTGAGATTGTAATAAAATAACCTTTCCTTAAGAAGCATTTAGACAAATTTTTAAATCTCAGACAGCAAACTGAAATTAGAACTTGTAGAAATACAGCTCACACTTGTAGGACACGAAGATCCAGAACTAAATCATTATGTAACAGGTCCAGAATTGAAAACCTTCGAAACGTATATTTGTCTAAAGGCTGTTTTATTTTTTGAATAGTGGTGCACTAATCTAAACCCAGTGGCGTAAATAACCCAGGGGCGCGGCAGGTCAAGGGGCACCGCGACCCGGCCCCATAAAAATATATAAAGGAATTAGAAAAATAAAATGTAGTAAACACATTATCATCAAAATAAATTTTAAAATGAACAACATTTCTTTAAGATATCTTAATTAAACTGTTAAACCATAAATAATATAACCACAGCTCATAAGGCTGAAACCGTAATCATTTTGGTTAAGAAATTTATTTAGTAGCAGTTAACAATAATGCCTGCTAAACTTTAGTAATTAAAAATCGAACTATTTGCTCCCCCATCAAACAAATGTATTTCATTGATATAAGTGGCGGATATTGGAACATGTTTGACGCTAGTCAAGGGAGGTGGCATAGCGTGACTTTTTGTAATATAGCCTATGTAAATGAATGGATTAGCGCATATTGGTAACGCGACGCTACGCAGCTCGACCCGGGTGTATAAAATCTCATTGAGTTCGAATCTCTGTTACAGTGATTTAACAAAATATATTATAGAAAATATTTAATGAAGCAACATGAAATTACCCATAAATATAATTTTAAACATTACGAAAAGGATACCAGAATGTACCTAAATAATGGTGTTATAGGTAACAGGAGAAATCTAAATTGGTTTCCGATGTTACGGTTGACGTAACGTTAACAAAGGTTGACTCTTCACATTTGCCTTCGTTCCTTAGAATAGGATTTATTGTTAGACGTTGAAGCTTTCAAGTCAAATAATAATGTATCTATACTATAATCTTCAGAGAGCTTTTAGTGGCGTCAATAAGAAAATGGTAGTTGCTGTTTTAAAAGAAGTAGGCTACTTCATAATACGTTAACAATGAAGTCATAATTTCTTTAATGCAATTTCACACAAATAGAAAGAATAAAAAAAGCGTAGAAACAAAATATATAAGATTTATATTTATTTATAGACGTTTCTTACATTTTAACTGATATAAACTAGTAGGAACATATCAGTTACCCACGTTTCCTTTAAACAAATATACACATAATAAATTACAAATAATATGAAGATTAGGTTAAGATTTAAATAAATTTTAGATACCTGAGCTATATCAGAGCAAATTATTCATTACCACAATAATTATACACAATAACAGGTTGCTTGATGTGATATACATTTGTATGGTTCTCTCAAAACTCATTATCAATGTAGATTGTTTGTTGGGTTGAGGATATTTGAGATGTATGCAAATGACGTTCAATACGGGTTGCAACAAATATTTCATAAAGATACTTATTACAATTTAGTTACCAACTAGAGACCATTACAAATTGACTACTCACTTGGCTCAAATTTTATTGAATGGGTTTCTATATCATATACACAGGGTGATCAACTCAAGATGGCCAATATTGGGATCTGGTAAACTATCAGTTTCTTGAAAAACTTGAAAATGAGAAAAAAAATTTTACCGTATTTTTAATATTCACTATTTTTTTACAATATGGCAGTTATCTATATTTTTTTTAAAACACCATATTTATTTCATTTTTGGTAGAACATTATTTATGACATTTTTGTTCTTTGGTATTCTTCTTTAAACTCAGCCGTTACGGAGTTAAGGGCTGTCATGCGTAAAAACAATATCAATTTTTTTTGTGGAAATTAATGTAATGTATGCGTAACAACTGTAATGTAGGGTACTTATCAATCAGCTGTTATTTCACATTGTTGGAAAACTGCTTTAAATCAACAATGCATGTGTAACATTGTTATTCCATCGTCATTTAGTAGTGATTTAAAGTGTTTCAGTACCGGTACATTACGTAAATTTCTATTACAACTAATTGATATTTTCGGCCATATTTGTTTTTACACACAAGAAAAACTCGTTGGAAAACAGAAAACTACCATTTGTGATTTATTTGATACTGAAGTTAAAGATATTAAAAACAGTTCCTTTTTGAAACATAATATAACTAATACGTTGATATAGATCTTTAATCAATGCAATAGCTTCATAAACATTCAACTGAATTCAAACACGCTAATAATATGTTGCATCACATTGTTAAAATATTGTAAATAATAAACTAAACATGTTTCTGATTTTATAAATTAGTTTGTAATGATGAATTGATCATATTTTCGCAATTTGTTTTCAGATTTCGGACGTCGTTTGTGTTAAGAGAAAATAATACATGATTTCAAGAGTATAAATCAAATCGACTCTGTTTATCAAGTGGAAAAACTAAAGCTGACACATAAGTAGCTAAATAGAAAACATAAACATAGAAGACCTAAAATTAGCAGACAACACGATCTGCCAAACTGCAAAAATAAGAGAATATTTTAACCTTTGTGATCCTTAATTAAACACGAAAAAAATTAATAACAAATAAAATTCATAAAAAGGCCTGAAATTTTATCAGAGAAACCTCTGGAGGATGTTATAACAAAAGCCTCTGCTGGGACACTAAAAGAGGTATACGGATTGCTTGCTTTAACTTGTTACCTGCTTGGAATAGCACAGGTAGTTTCGAGAATTTGATATTAACAAAAAAGAGGGTGTAGCTCGTTAGTGGTGAGAAATATTGCGATTTATAAAATACATTTTGATTTGTTGGTTATCAAACCTGGTTCTGCAATTTTCACCCATACGAAAATAAATAAAATAACAAAAGCTTTTTATAAGTAGAGGTATTTCTGCAATCCCAACAAATACTTACGAATTTGCAAAAGTTTACTCAGATATGTTTGATACGGAAACTCTTTTTTTAGTTTAAAAATTGAATTTAAACAAATTTTATTATAACAAAAACATTAAAATATTTTGAAATAGGCAATTCAATATAATTTTAGTTGATTCACTTTGAAATTGGTATTTAGTTTTTTAAGCAAGTTTTCTAAATGTTATTTACTTAACGGTGAATTACGTAATGCATAATGAAACACTATTAAAATTTTAAATTTGTATAACACTGCAATGAGATTAATAATGAAACTTTATAACACTAAACCATTTCTTTGATAAGACAATTTCAAAGTTTTAAAATGACATATTGAACTGCAGTTAATTAATCTGTTTTAACAACACGTTGTCAAAATAAAACAATTCAACAACAATACAACATGAACTGGATTAAACTCAATATGTAATACCATTATAGAAATCAGGGAAATAATTGGATCTAATTAGGGAACTAATTTTAAATTAATTACAAAGAAAAACTAATTAAAACTTCGTAAAGGCAATTTGTCAAATATTGCATACCCATCATTCTTTTAAAAGTGTTTTACTTGTCTTTCCTTTTCAGTTTGTGTCAGTTTTAGTAATTGTAATTGGAGTTTTTTACTTTATAAAAGAAGTAATACTTTAATTAAAATCCAACTATTTTGGAATGTATTTACGTATATGCTATAGATATGTATTCATGTTAAACCATGTGAGAATTGAGTATAAACCAAAAGGGGGGTTATCAGAATCCAAAAATAGGCAAACCAAACTAGACTACCAGCGGAGAACCATCTGAAAGGCAGGACGAAGAATCCGAAAGTAGTTTTGAAGGTTTGGGAACCAAAACAAGAGGAAACAGAGAAGAAAACTTTAAATTCAACCGAATTTAGGAAAATGAATTCCGAAATTTCGACAAAACTTACGAAGCGTATGTCTCAAGAACCAAGAGAGATACAACTACAAATCACACAAGGGCAGAATCAGGAAATGGTCACAAATCGTTTGAGCCCAAGAAATCCAAAATCGAACAAAGGGTTAAAAAGTTAGAGTGTTTTGGAAGAAAAGATACGTTGAAATGCAAAAGTGCTGGATCTAAGAGGCATGGCTTGTGCAAATAGACAGCGAGTGAGCGGAGGAGTGACGTCATGCATGCACGACCGAGTGAAATACTATACCCAAAGGAAGGAAAGGAGAAATTAATTAAAATAAGATAAAAGAAAGGTAATTTACGGAAGAAAAAATAATTTACACAAATAAAATAATTCAAAGAATATTATGGAAAAGAAAAACATAATAATAAACCCGAGGAACAAAGTTGCTCAAAATTATAACAAGAGTAATTCTTTTGACCCAAGAAACCTAGAGGGGGTTGGTGTTCAAGAGAACTCGCGTTAGTTGCGTCTAAGGATTCACCAAGAAACCACGTCTCGTTGCTGAAGCACAATCGGTCGGTAATCTATAACGAACTGTGGTAAATCGTTGTGGGCCGTAATAAACCGTTCAATACCACAAGGAAGAAGAATTACAAGAAAAAAGAATACTTAAAAGAAGACCGGCACTTTTCCTAAAGAAGGACAGCAGGGAAGGAGAGGATCAACCAGGACATCGTACCAAAGAAAACCACCTGGAAGGAAGGAAGATAACCATCTGATATATGTAAGTAACAGATAATCAAGTTTGTTTTATTAGGAAAATCTCATTTGAAAATTAGTACAAATAAAAAAATAAAAATAAAAATAAATTCAGGGAAAAGTTAATATATTAGAGTCAATAGGTAAATATTCAAATCTCACAATGGTAAAAAACGTCAACAATTAATTGTAAATATACATATAAATTGTTTCATATTCATTTCATATTGTTTTGTATAAAAAATACGCCGTTGCAAAAGGAATTACATTTTGGTTTCAAATAAAAAACTTATTTGAACATATCATATTTTTTTATTTATAAAAACTAGTAAAGTCATAACTGAAATTACCCAGTGCTCTAGAATAATTATAATTAATAAGGTGAACCTAATTCTTAAGTGTAACAATTTAGCTCCAAAAGGAAAAACCACGAGATCAGAGTCAGACTAGACCTAGCATACAAAAACAAAGTGCATAAGTTAATTAATCAAGTTTTAAGAACAGGAAAGTTAGTATATTTCCTATTCTTGTCAACACCAGTACCTCACAATCAGTATACAAGGCAAATGGTAGGAAAATCTATGGTATTTCTGTAGGAAAATCTATTGAAAATAAATTAAATAAAATACAAAAGGCTTGATTGATTGTGTAACACGCAACAGATTGGGCAAGTGGCGCAAATTCCAAACAGTCAATTAATAAATAAACAAAATCCACAGCAGGCAAAGAGCAGACCACGGTGGGGGGGGGGGCGTGGCAAGTTTTACTGTAGTTATGTAATATACTTAAAAGTAGTGTAAATAGAAAAGATATAACATACAACAAGCTGTTTAAACTAAATTATAGTTGAACTATGCATTTATATGTCATATTATGTAATTACTAGAGACTTCGCGTACCAACCCCGTCTCGGCCTTCGGGGTTTTTTAGTCCTAGTTCTACTTTTTCTATTCATTGTTGATAGTATTAGAACTACATATATTTTATATATATTATTTATTTTCTGTCAAATGTAGTCTGTATTTGTACTTTACCTTTTTATGTGGCTACATGTTTCACTGCCACAGGCAGCATCATCAGGCCAGCTATCTATGTCCACTCAAACAATTATATATACACAACACTTACGGTAACACATATTTTCGTACATTTTTCGTACACGTCACATAAATAAATACATTTGTTTAACTTTGCTACACTTGAGATGTACCTCATTCTGGTGTACTTCCTCCAAGACTGATTTGGAAAGATAAAGGTGCAGTTCTGTTCAATTCTTATCAGATTGTACCTTGTGCTCTACTAGATTTTCTTATGTATCTTTGATTTTATGTTGTTGGCAAAATATCAGATCATAAAGGCAATTGGAAGCAAAATTCAATTTTTCATTTAAGATTTTTTCTGGATTGCTTTTGTGGTGTTTATAACTCTCATATTCTTCAATGAAGTTCATGGTGTGGCCTTTATTTATTTTATGTATCACTGACATATTATCCTGTATGCTGGTGTAAGAATGTATGTTATCAATTAAATGGTCTGTTAATGCTGAGTTTGTAGTTCTATTGTTTCTGCTGCTGGTATATGCTCTTTAAATCTTTCTCTAAATGTTCTGCCTGTTTGTCCAATGTAATATTAATCACAATCACTGCAATTTAGTTTGTATGCCACTATTCTACTATCTTCTGTCAACTAAAGTTTTGTATCCAGGCCTAAATATAGTAAAAATTATTGCAGGATTAACATAACCTAAATACTATGTTTCAGAAATGAGCCAGGCCCTTATTACAAAATTGACTTATCCATCTTTGCTAAGTTTACCTTTTTTTTGACAAAATAAATTGTTAAATCAGGCCCAATTTATTATAATTCCAACGTGCTAAAACAGTATAAATTAGCTTGTCTTTTTCATTAATAGACATAAGTAATTCTAATAATTATAAACCTAATACTGCATTAAAAGTCGGTCCTATTCCTATACTAGAATCAAGCCAAATAAATGGTTCACAGACCTAATGAATTATTAACTGCTTCTATTCCTAAATATTTGAATTAATGTTACTTCTGTGGATATAACAAGCATCCTAGAGTCAAGTGCCCACCCAACTAGAGAAACTGTTTGCAGTAAAGATAGGCCACTATACCCAGGTGTGTAAATCTAGCACAAGTAAGCCTATTCAAGATACTATAAACAAAAATATAGCGTCTTCGATAATAGCCTCAATTGGCGGCTTACCACTAGCTAAAGCTTTAGTTAAAGGCTATATTAATAATATTCCTGCTACATGCCTGATAGATACGGGTAGTTCTTGTAGTCATAAAAATAAGATTTTTTCTAAAATTCATAATGTTAAAATATATCCAGAAATAGGCAATGTATCAATGGCCTCAACATCCTCGACTTCTCAGCTTAAGGGCTATATACTAGCTGATCTTAGACTGGCTAAACATGATTATCCGAACCTTAAACTTTCTGTTCTTAATGAGTTGTATGCTGATGTTCTCATAGGACATGACGTAATGAAATTGCATTCTAAGATCGATATGTCATTTGATGGCAAGCGTGACACTCTTCAAATTTGCAATGCAGCCCCAGCTCTTATGCCGCCTTATAAGTTGTTTGGCAATCCATCCCCAGACTGTAAACCTATAACTACTAGATCCAGGCGGTATTCCGAAGAAGACACCCAGTTCATCAAATTAAAAATTTCTAAACTGCTGTCAGAAGACATTACAACAGACAGTATATCTCCATGGGGTCACAAGTACTAGTGACTAGAAACGGTAATCGTAAAAGCAGGCTAGTTGATTATTCTCAAACTATAAATAAGTATACTTTGCTTGATGCATATCATTTACCTGATGTAGATAGTGTAGTAAGAAAGGTTGCTAATTATACAGGATTTAGTTCTATTGATTTGAAAGATGCTTATCACCAAATCCCTATATTACCAGAGGAGAAGCACTTTACGGCTTTTGAAGCTTGTGGTAAATTATATGAATGTACTATAATTCCTTTTGGCGTTACTAATGGAGTGGCTTGTTTTCAACGAGTGAAGGACAAAATAATCCATGATGAAGGACTTAACGGAGTCATAGCTTACCTTGATGATATTACTGTGTGCAGAACATCAGTTTCAGATCATCAACAAAATCTGTCAAAGTTTCTTTCCTGTGTACAAAAATATGGGCTAGTTATAAACCACAAGAAAAGTATATATTCAAAGAAAATTATAAAACTTCTTGGAAATTTGGTGTCATCAAGTAATTAAGCCTGATCCTGATCGTTTGAAACCATTGCTTGAACTGCCACCACCTGTAAGCTCTAAATCATTAAAACGGGTTATGGGTTTCTTTACCTACTATGCAAAATGGATTCCCAAGTTTTCATGTAAAATTCAAAATCTAGTCAATAGTAAATCTTTTCCACTATCTCAGAAAGCGTTAAACGATTTTGAAAATCTAAAGAAAGACATAGCAAATGCTACAATCACTCCTATATCGGGTGATAGCCCCTGACCGTCAAAACCGATGCTTCAAACTTTGCCTTGTCTGCTATATCAAGTCAAGATAATAGACCAGTAGCGTTTTTCTCCCGTACTCTTTCAAAAGCAGACAAGTCCCATTCTGCTATAGAAAAGGAGGCTTCAGCCATAATGGAGTCGCTTAGGAAGTGAAAAGTGTTTTTAATAGGGAAATCATTTAAGTTGATCACAGATCAACAGTCACTTTCTTATATCTTCAACAAGAGGCTATCTAGTAAGATAAAAAATGAAAAGGTTGCGCGATGGCGAATCAAACTAGCTTCGTACGATTTTGATATCATATTTAGACCAGGAATAGAAAATATCAAGGCTGATACTTTATCTCGAGTTTGTGGAGCTGTGGATAGTCGCAACAAGCTCTTTGAAATTCACCAGGCTCTCTGCCACCCTGGACTAACCAGAATGCTCCACTGGATAAGGTCAAAAAACTTGCCTTATTAAGTTGAAGACATAAAACAAATGACATCCCGGTGTGGTAGCCTATACGCTCAGTGGTAAAACCTAGATTCTGTAAATACCAAGGGCAGCTTATCAAAGCTACGGCACCTGTGGAAAGGTTAAACATAGACTTTATAGGACCGCTCCCCACTAAAACTAAAAAAAATAGATATCTTAACGATCATCGATGAATTTTCAAGATTTCCCTTTGATTTTCCTTGCCAGGATATAAATTCAACTACTGTCATTAACTGTTTGACCAAACTATTCTTTTTAACTGGTTTAACTGCTTTCATACACTCAGATCGAGGCTCTTTATTTATGTCTTATGATATCACATCTTTCCACAATTCTTTCGGTGTCGCTACTAGTCGCTCAACTCCATAGAACCCGAGAGGACAAGTGGAACGGTACAATGACATTAAGCTGGAGGACCATCAACCTAACCCTTAAAAGTAGAGACCTACCAGTCACGAAATAGGAAACAGTATTAGACGAAGCTTTACATGCCATTAGGTCACTTACGTATCTGCAATTAATGGAACTATACTACCTGAATGGCTTTTTACCCTGGTCCAGTTCTTGTTAAGAACAACTCAAGATTAAGTAAATACGATGATCTCGTTGAAGAAGCAGAGTTACTCCAAGCAAACCCTGATTACTCATGGATCAAAGATAAGATGGCACTGAAACTAGCGTGTAGTTGAGACAAATTGCTCCAAGAGGTAACTTAGTTCAAAATGAAGAATCAACGCCTAGCTCACAAGATACACTACCTCACTCCATGACAATACCTACAACTACCTTTTATTCACCCTCAACGTTTTTAAGAATTCAAGAAAATTATCCATCGTCAAGAGAAAGTCAGAGTTCAACATCAAATTGAATCAGAAAATGAAAACTTCGAAAGACCCAAAAGAACCAGAAAACTCCCAAAATATTTAGGGGACTATGTTTTGTGAATAACTTTCTTTTGGTAGGGGAGAATGTGATGAATGTTATAGAAACAATTATTATTGCACATATGATTGGATGCCATAGCAACCAATGACTGTTTATAGTTTGTTAGATTTCATTATAATATGTATTTTATGACTGTAGTCATAGTTTAAAGTTAATAAAAGCCTTATATACTTAAAAGGTTCTAAGTATTTTATTCATCCACAACACTACATAGTAATTAAAAACTATCCAATGAACAGCTGATTTTGGATAATACTCAATCACAGTTCTATTTCACTCTATTTCCAACGTGCTAAAACAGTATAAATTTGCTTGTTTATAAACAGCTGTTTTGATCGCTTTATTTACTATTTCGTTGTTATTTTGTAACCAACATGGCAACCCATAAGACCCTATGTTAAAAATTTTCAACTTTTAAATTAGATTTTCTCAAAATATTGCGTGTTTTTATGAAATACAACTATATTGGTGTAGTTCAAAACAAAACTACACCTAAATACAAAATTTCTTTGGATTCGTTAGAGCCGTTTTCGAGATCCGCGACAGATACAAAGATAGATACAAGAATTGCTCATTTAAAGTAATAGGATTATAAATTAATTTGTTCAGCCGTTTATAATATTTTCGCATTTAATGTTTTTTTTAATCTGTCGATAGTGTAAATGGAGATTTTGATTGAAGAGCTATTAAAAGATTTATAGTGATTTCATGAATTTGATCACGTTGTAAAAAAAATATTGCCTTGAGCAAGTTTTATTATTCCGATAAGACTTCCAATCTTTGCATTAATTAACCAGTTGAGTGAATTATTCTAGTTATAAACGGGCTATGCAAAACGTATTAAATAATACTTTATAATCCTTTTCAGAAAAGAAACAACACTGTTTACTTTAAAAACTTCAATGTTTAATCAGTAAAGGGAACTTGGAGACGTAGTTCTTAATTTAATCTAAAAATTAGAATAAATTATACAACTAACATGCGAATTGTAAACTTAGTTGCGAGTGAGCCTTGACTTTATTTTGTTATCTTGACATACAATAAGGACTCGCCAATGCATAGTGTAATCCATGTTTTATTTATACAAATACTTAATCTCTTCGTTCTCATATCTTTAGTTTCATCATTAATTTAATTGTTCCACTTAATTTCAAATACTATTTAATTAGGTTTAAATATAATATTACAGACATTTACGATATTAAACTTGATTGGGTTTTACCATTAGTAGTTATTAGTAGTGGTGAATGTTCTATTGGTCAGTCCGCGCCATTTCAGTACGTTATGTCAGCCTTAGATCCTTCTGTTGACGAGGGTTTATTATGTGCTGAAACTTTTCCTCAATTTATCAGTCGTGCAGACACAAAGCAAAGACAACAAATAAATAAATAAATTTGTTCCACTACTAAATGGATAAAACAGAAGTAGTGGAAAGTTTTCGGATAAGTTATGAAGCACTTGAGTAAGGTACCGGTACTTGCCTTTATATCTTACATTGCTCTCTTTTATATCATCTTGTTATCCTTTTGCTGGGAAAGGGGTCGACGGCTGCAACCAAAGTTCAAAACTAATAATTGATAGATTATTTAACATTTTAATGGCTGAACGACTGATTCATAATCAACATATAAGTTAGCTAAAACTACATGATATCTAGATTCTTAAAATGTTCAAGGTACCTACCTTAATACCACTATATAGAAGGGCACTAAAAAAGTATGTTGCAAAATATTTATTTAAAATTTTTAAAATGGCCAACAAAATACAAGGATTCACTTACATACAACCTTATAACACAGAAAACAGCTGATTTGAATCAAACGCTTGACATTAAAATTCTTGATGTGGCCTATATTGAACCAACAAACAACCTAGGTTGAATGCAGGTTGTTAGACAATAAAACTTAGACAATAAAATTTAGAATCGGTTCATTATTTTTCACAACCAATTTATTTTAGGTTACGTTGACAAAATAAAAACAAACCCAAACGAAAAATGCTTACGTCATTATAATTTTATTCAAACATCTGTTGTTACATAGGCTACTACAAATAAAACTTCTGATTTAGATCATAAGCTTATCACAATATATCTTAGGTTAGGCCTATATATTGAACCAACACACGATTCTTGAAAGCGTTTAGATTTCTTACCATAGCAAACAAATTAGCAAATTTAGAATCAGGTATTAGTTCTTCACAACCAACTCTTTTTTTAGGTTAGTTAATAGAAAACACAAACAAAGAAAAAGGCTTACTTTATCATAATTCAAACACCTGTCCTTATTACAATTATGTTAACGTTATTTTTTATTATGCCTATTTAACCACTTTGAAATACTACTTTAACGTATCACATTTTCGTCATATTGTATAACTAAAAATTAACTTTGAATATGTAAAAATTTCTGTCCTAATCAATCATCATTCTCGTGAAAATATCGCAGTATGCAATAGTCTGTTTGTATTTGCTTCGCAGCGAGTCATCGTGGGGGTTGCTGAATGAAGCGTGCAGCTGGCGGAGATCTCTAGCAAATAGAAACAATTTGAAAAATATTTATGGCTGAAAACCTTTTCGTATAATGATGATCCATCATCCAAAGTTGAAACATATTATAGTGCTTATTACATCTTCCTGAAAACTATGAAGTTACTATTCATAAACTAAATAGGTATTGTTTATTCAGAACCTATTCTGTTCTGGTTCATTCTAAATCAACCATTACTAAAATTTAAATCACATATATTATTTCTCAAGGCCATTTTTTGTCAGTACGCAATAACTTCTTTAATACATCATCAAATTACATAAATGAGGCACAATTTTAAAGCTTTCCTTAACCGCTACACCGGAAAAATATACAAAATACAACTATACGAAAAAATAAAAAAAAAAAGAAATAAAGAATCCGAAAGTAACAGTGATGTAAGATCAAGTAAGTTGTAGGTATATTTTCCTGGCGTTGGCAACACTGATGATAACAATACTCAGCTGGAGAGCTGCCGTAATGCCACTACATTGCTATTTTTAATTAATTGTAAGCGTGGTTATAAACAGCATTGTGGATACACATATTACTTTAATTAAGTGGGATTTAAGTAAGTTAGAATGCGAATGCTTCGCACGGGTCTGCTAGTATTAAAATAAATAGGCTACCTGAAATTATTTAGACAATACATTACTGAACTAACTGTATTAAAGAAGGGATTAACTGCCATAAAAGCCAATAGAGTTCTACAATAAAGTAAGCATAGTCGATTGTTCGGAGCTTAGGCATATGAAAAAAGAAATGTGAGTTCATAGGCTACTATTTCATACTCAACTCAAATAGAGACATGTTTCCAAGTGTCCTGTGAACCATTTACTAGCTGTTTCCTTAAAGTATTATGATAATTCTACTTTATGTAGAATTCACATTTATAATCCTGGTAAAGTTTTGTTAATGATTTAATATTAAATTGTATGTGTTTACTTATTTCACCAGCCACCTTTGATTACTACATACAGTAATAAGGTGTACGGGTTATTTCATTCACCTAGGACTCATCCTCACTAATTCTGGTCATTTTAAAACCAACAGGTTATGCATATTAATTTGCAGTTATAAATGTCTTCTGTTCTACATTCCTACTCTCTACTCCTTTCTGTAGCACCTACTGAGCATCTTTAACTGCAATAGGTTCTATCTCATTCAGTCTTCAACTCATTTCTAATATGAACATTTGGTTTTTATCTGTTGACATAATCTATTGATTTAATTTGCCATATTATAAACATTTTATATATTTCTTTAATACAGTGAGACACTATGCACTGATTAAATGAAACCTCGAACAACAAAAACAATAACACGGAACGAAAAACAGTAACTGAATAGCTTAATGGAAAGTTATGTTTATTGATGCACATTTCTATGACTTAGAGGGCTTTTACACTACTTGTCTACAATAATAAGGGTTAATCATTTATAACAATGCTCTTTAACTTTTCTATTCGACAAAGTATTATTTCACACTGATTTGTATAAAAACACCGAACCACAAAACAAGGATCAAAAACAATAACTAAACAACTAAATTGTAAGTTATGTTTATTACGTTACTCTTCTGTACATTTCGATGACATGGTGTTAAAACCCTCTGAAGATGATGACCATGTAATAGAAATGTACATAAGGGTAGCGTAATAAACATAACTTACAATTTAGTTGTTTAGTTATTGTTTTTGATCCTTGTTTTGCAGTTCGGGGTTTTTATTCAAATCAGTGTGATTTTGTCCACACAGTGCTCTTTTATTTGTTTAATAAAGTACTGTTTACAAACATTTTGATTAAATAACGAATAAATATCAAAGTCTGCCAGTGTTTTATTTGCTTGAAATGTGGTTAGTGCTAAAATTTTTAAATACTGCAAATTTTTTACAGTCACATGGAAATAATTTTTTTGTTTGAATTACCGAACTAACAAAGTTTTGAAAATGTGATTTTGATATAAAAGTGGGTGTAGTTCTTTAGTGGTGAAAAATTTGTCGATTTAGAACATAATTTCAAAGTTTTAAAACGACATATTGAACTGCAGTTATTGTGATTCAACAACGAGTTGCAAAATAAAACAATTTAACAAAAATTAAACTTAAATTGGATTAAACTAAAAACAATACCATTACGGAGATTACGGAAATAATTGTATTTGATTAGAGAACAAATTTTAAATTAATAAAAGACAAACTAATTAAAACTTTGCTGCCATATTCCAGGTAAGTGAAAAGTGAAACTTTTGTTAAAGGCAATTTGTCAAAAATTGCATACTCATAATTCTTTTAAATGAATTTTACATGTCTTTAACTTTCAGTTTGTGTCAGCTGTAGCAATAGTAATTGTTGGAGTTTTTTACTTTCTACAAGAAGTAACATGTCCATTAAAATCCAACTTTTTAGGAATGAGCGAGGAAGATTAAGACATGTATTTACTATTTATATAATTATTATATAGAAATCGTTTTCCACAAATTTATCGGCTTTTTATACTGTTAAAATGAAAGGTATAACAATACTGCATATATATTTTACAAACAGGGGAAGATGGTGTTAAATATCCGCTTTATGCTATTTCCAGCACATCCTTTTTGTAATTTTATTATTAGATAGAGTTTTCTCAAGGTTCGTAATGAGTTTTTAGCTAATGAAAGCAAATCTCATTCACGTCCCTGATTCCCAGTTTAAACTAAGCATGATCTCCCACTTTAAATTAAAGCAGTACAGTTTAAATACAAAACAGAACAAGTTGTTAAACAGTGAAATGCTGGTGTGGTCAAATCATTGGAGATTTGTAAATAACATAATGCTGGTTTTAATAATAAACCCACCATTTTATATTTCTGTATAGCTTTTGATGTAGTTATATAATATACTTGAAAGTAAATAGAAAAGATTTAAATAAATTAAAATTTCCAAACAAAACTATAGTAGTTGAACTACGAAGTTATATGTCATACTATGTAATTATAATAATAATAACTATATTGTTAAACTGTTTATAATATTTTGCATTTAATGTTCTTTTAACATGTTGATAGTGTAAATTTAGTTTTTTGTTGTGGAACTATAAAAGATGTATTGTTATTTCATGATGGAGGTCACGCTGTAAAACATTTTGTCCTCGAGCATGATTTATGATTCTGATAAGACTTGCGATGTTTGAATTAATTAACTAGTTGAGTAATCTATTATAGTTATAAACGAGCTATGCAAAACATATTAAATAATGCATTATTATAATTTTCGAAAAAATAACACTGTTTACTTTTAAACATTTAATGTTTAACCAGTAAACAGTGAAGGGAATTTGGAGACGTAATCCTTGATTTAATCTAAAAATAAGAATAAGTTATACAGAAACCGAGTAAATTGTAATCTTAGCTGAGAGTGAACCTAGACTTGCAAGAAAGATTCACCAATGCGTAGTGTAATTCATGTTTTATTTATACAAATACTACTTCTCTTTGTTCTCATATCTTTAATTTCAGAGTCAATAGTTCTCCCACTCTGTTCCTCGCTTGTTCCTTCAGGACGTTTTTGTTTCCTTACTTTTTAGTAAATTTTTCTAGATATCTCAATTAAATTAAATTTTATCCTTATTCAACCTATATAATAAACTTATACAATTAATTATTAAGTACAAAAAATCTTCTGGACGTTGATGCAAGTTATATACATTATAATTCTTTGTCCTTTATTTAAAGGACTAGCTGACCTGTACGGCGTTGCCCGAGGTGGTTGGTATTTACAGTCTTTTTAACGTAATTGTATTCTTTTTAAGTGTTCAGTCAGTGAATGGTATTTGGCTTTTATATATAGATCTTAAATAATAAAAGCACTATTGTCATAATAATAAAAGATCTGAAATTATGATTTTAGTAACTTTGATCCCCCCAAACCCCTCCTAAAATTTCGAAATTTGTCTTACCCTTTCTTAGTGAGCACCTATGGCCCTAGAGGAAGCTACATACCAAATTTCATTCCAATCCGTTCCGTAGTTTTGAAGAAATCGTGATTTAATAACTTTGATCCCCCCAAATCCCCCTTAAATTTTTGAATATTTTGAAACCCTTTCTTAGTGAACACTTATGGCCTTAGAGGAAGCTACATACCAAGTTTCATTCCAATCCGTTCGGTAGTTTTGAAGAAATCGTGATTTACTAACTTTGATCCAACAAACCCGCCTAAAATTTCGAATTTTTTCAAACCCTTTCTTAGTAAGCACCTATGGCCTTAGAGGAAGCTACATACCAAATTTCATTCCAATCCGTTCTTTAATTTTGAAGAAATCGTTTTTTAATAATTTGATCCCCCCAAACCCCCCGTAAAATTTCGAACTTTTTCAAACCCTTTCTTTGTGAGCACCTATGGCCCTAGAGGAAACTACATACCAAATTTCATTTCAATCCGTTCTGTAGCTTTTGAGAAATCGTGATGAGTGAGTGAGTGGTATTTCGTTTATATATATACACAGTAGATAACTGATCATCCAATGCCCGAAGGACAATTAATTGGTCGTTAACTGATCAATGAAGAAATCTATAGCTGATTATTATATGTAACAATATTTTATAATTTAAATTAATTTAAAAGTAAGAGATGAATTTTAATTGCCATTTCTTATAGACTAATTACCTCTCAATTTTATTTTTCAAGCAAAGATACATGTAACTAAAAGTTATAATGGTAATTCTCTTAACCATTATTGTTAAGACAACCAGAAATTACCAATTCAGCAATTAGTGTACGCTAACAGCAACATTATTTAATTGTTCCACTTAATTTTAAATACTCTTTAATGAAGTTTAAATATAATATTACTTCTATTTACAATATTAAACATGATTGTGTTTTACCCTTAGTAGTAAAGAATGTTCTATTGGTCAGTCGGCGCCATTTCAGAAAGTTATGTCAGTGGTTAGGTCAGCCTTAGATTTCTATTCTTCTGTTGACGAGGGTTTATTAACTGCTTCTACTATTCCTCAATTCATCAGCCCTACAAAGCGAAGACAAAAAATAAACAAATGTGTTCCATTACTCAATGGATAAAACAGAAGTAGTGAAAAGTGGTGCCGTAAGTTGTGAAACACTTGAGCTTAGAGTGAGGTACTTGCCTTTATATCTTACATCTCTCTCTTTTATACCATCTTGTTATCCTTTGATAAGAAAGGGGTCTACGGCTGTTATTTAGCAACCAAAGTGTATAAATAATTAATTGAGTATATGGTTTCTTTACGTAAGATACAATGTTTTTGGTTATGTTTTACAAGTTTTCTCTTCTTGGTCCGAAATAGTTTGTACCTATCTCAAAACTCGTATTTGGTAGTTTATTAAACATTTTAATGGCAGAATGACCGATTCATAAAAAAATGTACAGCTTAAACTATGATATTTAGAGCCTTAAAATATTCAAGGTACCATCATACCACTATGCAGAAGGGCACTAAAAAGGATTTTGAAAAAATTTTAATGTTTAAAATTGACAAAAAACTGCGGGGGTTCACTCACAACCACATAACACATAAAACAGCTGATTTTAATCAAACGCTTGACATCAAAATTCTAGATGGTGCCTAAAATGAGACAACAAACGTTGTTGAATGCATTTAAATTCATAACCATAGCAACCAACTTAGATAATTTAGAATCAGTTAATAATTTTTCACATCTAGTTTTTTTGGGTTACCTTAACAAAAGAAAAAGAAAAATAAACAAAAATAAAAAATAAATGAAAAATGCACACTTTATTATAATTCAAACATCTGTTGTTACATATTATAAATAAAACAGCTGATTTGGATCATAAGCTTATCACAATTTTAGGTTATGCCTATAATAAACCTACATACGATTCTTGAAAGCGTTTAGATTTATTACCATATCAACCAAATTAGCAAATTTATACTCAGATAATTTATTCTTCACAACCAATATTTTTTGTAGGTTAGTTAATAGCAAACACAAACAAAGAAAGAGGTTTACTATATCATAATTCAAACACCTATCATTATTAAATTATGGTAACCTTATATTTTATTAATCCTATTTGACCTGCTTGAAATGCTACTTTACCACATTTTCGTCATATTGTATAACTAAAAATTGCTCTCTACTATATCAAAGTATAAAATTGCAGTCCTAATCAATCGTCATTCCCGTGAAAATATCATAGTATACAATAATCTATTTGTATTTGCTTGGCAGCGTGTCATCGAGGGATTTTGTGAGCGAAGCGTGTTGAGGGAGGAGACCTCTAGTAGTACATACTTACTTTAGCCAATGCCCGCACTTGGCTGATGTCCAGCTCGGGGCAGGTTGAGATGTGGTCCCCATCGATGATACAATCGAGGCGGAGTGGACACGCATTAAATTCTGCAAGACCAAAGCAATGGAGATGGGCCTGGAGATAATTGTGGCTCATCAGGATTCGGAAGTCAACCAAGGCAGGTGCCCTGTCAGTTGAGGACGGCATTGGGCCGCGAATGCTAAGCGATGCCCTCTGTTTTCCTCTGCTGGCTTCTTCGTTCCTTTATTTGGTATAGTGTTTCAAAGCAGCATCAATAAGGTGTTTGGCAGAAGTCAAGCTGGTTTCAACCTTTGGTTGTTGCATCTGTGCCCCATTTTCTGCGAGGTCATCTGCTCTTTCATTGCCCGCAATGCCGACGTGACTCGGGATCCATTGAAGGCTAATTGCCCTGTAATTTTGCAGAAGGTGGGAGATAGCTTCTCGACAGTGGGATACGTCTGGAAAGTCTGTTTTAGAGTTGTCGTCTCTTGCAATTATTGCAGCTTGGGAGTCTATTAAGAAGACGGCACTTGGTGACTCGTTGTTGGGTGATGAGCGCCAAGTGCTTCTGCAGCCAGTCGCACTGCCATTACTTCTCCGCCAAAATTACTTGCGTTTTCCCCAACGCCCTGGCTGATTTCAAACAATTTGGAGAAAACCTTAGTGCCAGCTCCAGTGGGAACCAGTTTAGACCCATCGATGTAGACGTGCAGCCAGTCTGATTCAGGATACAGAGTATGTATTCTTTCGAGAGCAGACATTTTTAGTTCTTCTGTTAGCGCCAGCTGCTTTGGGGTGATAAAGTTCAGCAACAATAATCTTTTCAGAGGCGCGGCAGCAGTCAAGCTGTTGAAAGTTTTGAGCAGGGTTGGGTTTGATTCAGAGATGTTATACTTTCCTCTTAGTTCTTCAGCATGTTAAAGTAGACTTAGCTGGGTTTTCAGTCTCTGTGCAGCCTTTCTATAATTAGTACAGTGTCGGTGATCCACCCTCCTTGAGCGTTCCCAAAACTTAAGAGCTAGTTTGTCGCGCCTTATTTGTAATGGCTCTATGCCAGTTTGAATTTCCATTGCGAAAATGAGCGTTGACAAGGCTGCGCCCGTAACGATTCTAAGGGCATTGTTCTGGATTGTATCTAGCTGGCCAGTGACATAGCTTCTGAAGCAAATTCCATGCATCCCTAGTTGTACCTGTTAATCTTTTTAGCAGGTTTGTCTGTTTGCTTGCACGGTTTGGATATGGGTTTTCCACGAGAGTTTGGTATCCAGATTAACACCTAGGAGTACATACAATATTAAAAGTATTTATGGCTGAATACTATAGTGTTTATAATAACTTCTTGAAAACTATCAAATTACTATCCAAAAACTGAATAGGTATTGTTTATTAAAATCATAATTCGGAACCTATCTGTTCTCGTTCTTAATCTAAATCCACCATTACTAAATTTAAAATATTAAAATAAATACCTGGAATTGCGTAGATAATACATTACTGAACTAAATTTATTAAAGAAGGGATTAACTGCCATAAAAGATAATAGAGTTATTCAATAAAGTAAGCAAAGGCTATTGTTCGGAGCTCAGGCATATGAAAAACAAAATGAGAGACATTTGCGTTCACAGGCTACTATTTCACTGGATTGTTTCATCTTCAAGCTAAGATTTACTACGAATTTAGGAAGACTGTGAAATTAAAAAGTTAAGTGTCACTCTTTGAATAAAATGAGAAATAAACTTGAAACCAACAGGTTTACTGTTCATTTCGTTCACAGTAAGTCACCCATCTTTATAAAATGTAAAAATTAATGTGAATTGTTGAAAAGTTAATACGTTATCGTCTTAAAATTTCAAAGCTGCAACAGTTTAAATATTATCTTCTTTCAACTACTCTTTAATTTCCCTATTTGTATTGCATAGATTATTTACAACAAATATCATATCTATTTAATAATTTACTGCCTAGTTTTCAATTTACGAGAGAGTATATCAGAATCCAGGTATTGTGTTATGTGAGATGTGTCTTGCAAGAATGAAGAGAAACTGTCTCAGATAACAAAGGAATAGCAAAGCACTTACCTTGAAATACTTAAAATCCAATTTCGGAATCAAAACAGCTCAGCAGAACAAATAAATTGCACTTCAAATGCTCTTCACTGTATTAGCATAGCTCGAGCTTACGTACATTTTCGGTTTTGACGGTGCATCAACTGTAACATAAAACAACGTTTAGTTTTAAGTTTGTCTGATTGAATTATTTTACAGGAGACTTTAACACTGGCGGCAAATGCAGTAATAGGTAATTGATACTGTTTTAATAAAACGGTTTAATCCGATTAACATGCTAATGTGAGGTTATTTATTGTAGGAGAGTGTCTGTGCGGAAAAATATCTACACATTTATCAGTTATAAAGTAATTTTAATTAAGGGATCAGTACCGATAACGTCAGTAATATTAGTGTAAGTAATTTATTTCGAGCCAAATAATTTGTTTCGCTAGATTTATTCTATGAAGTTAAAGGTCTCATTCTAACTGCCTTAAAATATTTTGGCTTTGTGTTAATGTTTACTTATTAAATACTGTTTCCTTAGCCTCATTATTGTAGAAGAATTCATTATGATCTAAAGCAAGGTCTATGTTCTACTACTTGTTGAATGACATCTCCAAATTATTAGGTGGATGCCTTAATAAATTTTATTTTATTTTTACTATAGAAGGTGATAAGTTTTGTACTTTTTATGTAAGTTTGTCTTACTCGAATCAATCTTTGTTACAAAATTCCATTGAGTACGATACAAAATACTAAGCTGTAGAACGAGAAGCATATCGCAACCATTCTAAAATACAAAAATTGAAAGAATCATTTCATCGAAAACTATTTCAATGACTGTTATAATAAATTGACAGATATAAACACGACTCAAGCACTGTATATAAGTAAATGGTAACTACCTACATGAAAAATGCATTATATTATTGAATGCTGGGGTATTCAGCTAGTGGTTTGGTTATGTTTTCAGAAAATAGGTTGAATATTGACTCAACTGTTTTATTCATATTCCAGAACAATAAACATCAACTATACTTTAACTCTCAAAACCATTACAACGAATTTAATGAAGCTACTATTGCCGTATATTTTGTTAATAAAACAACAAAGCACCTGAATCCTACCCTAGGGAAGCAGTAATAGACTGAACCCATTAGTATTGGAAAACTATTCCAATAATGGACTAAAACTCTGAGACTAGTATTTTGTATAGTTTAGAACAATGATCTGAAATATATAATAGAAATAAACTGAATTAAAAGGCATTATAGATTCAGTTATACCTTTGTGTGCATTCAATGGAAACAGTACTATTGGGATTATTATATTTTTGGAACAGAATTTAGTGTTTTGTTAAGTAACAAAATTTATTTCATGAGCATTTGCTTCTTCATACTTTGTTCAATTTTATTCATTTCTAAAATATATATAATTTTGATATTAATAATTTGGCTTTGCTGTATTAGCTGGTTTAAGATCTTTTACATAAAAGCATCAAATATATGTGTTGTGCGTCAGTTTAAAGAAAGGAAATGATTTGGAATCGTACTGGGCTTAATAAAGACTGCATATGTATGATTTAAAAACAATTTTTTTTATAGTAAATGGTTTATGACCTTAGTTTATTCAAGACATATCAGAAACACCTGAGTTAGCTGTTTTCATGAAATTAACAATAAATACAATTTACATAATAAACAGTTTGTTTATTAAAAATTTAAATTATATAATATATATATTATTAAAAAAAATACATGCCCTTAGTAGAAATTCACACGCCCTTAGCAGAAATTGATACGCCCTTAATATTAAAAGAAAACTTACACTTTCTATTTTTTTAAAACCCTCCCTTAGTGTTACAAAACAAATGAAATCCTCTCTTTAATACAGTAATTTTAGTTTAATTTAAACAAAGAAATCTTTACAATGGTACATATAATCAGAAATGTACTTAAAATACAAGGTACAATGCATTACACAATCAACACATATGAATAAACTCAATTGTACAATTATATAAGGTAAATCTATTTATTTGATTGATATATCAAAATAAGGTTATGGTTGGCAAATCTATTCATATCAGTAATAAACAAAAAATACCCTACAATTTAATTTAGGGGTTAACATCACGTTATAATAAAAATTAAAAAAAAACAATATAATTTAATTTTGAAATAACTCCTTGGGGTTTGTAAGGTTTAAATTTTTTGCTAGCAGTCCCTTCCAATATATAGGAACTAAATAAAAAATATTTGTTCATAGCCGTTATATAAATTTGTTTAAGTATAAATTGTGGTATGTAAGGAAATAGGTACGGTAGGCCTAATTTGAAGCCATTATTAAATTAGTTGGTAGGGTAATAGTAAAAGGTATCTTTAGTTCACATTTGTTTGCCACAAGATGGTTTGTTTACAGAGTAACTTCATTGCTTTTAAAACTTCACTGAATAAATGGAATAGGGAGAATCTTGTACCAGTATTTCACTATTGAACAAAATATAACATAACATAGTTATAGAACTTGTATAACTTGGTTTTTCAAGTTTAAACTTGTTCATATGCTGTTATAGCTGAAACTTCATGTATAAAACTGCATAAAACTTGTTAAGTTTTGTAACCATGATTTTTTTAAATATAATTAATGTAATAGTTTGAACTGATTCTAGTTATTTTTATATGCTTTAAATGGCTATAACGGTTAAATTGCTTTTTGCTTAAGGCTGCGAAAATATTTTGATATTAACAAATAGGCTATGTAAACAGTATTAATTTATGCAGGGCTGTGCAAATAGTTCGAAAATAGATTCTAATCCAAATTCATCTCGGGATTCGATTCGGATTCGATAGTCGGATCCGCCATGCAAAAATACTCGGATTCGTATTCGAAAACGAATCCGCTAATCCACATTCGGTTCGAAAGATCGAGTAGTGACCGAAAAGATTCGAAAAATTTTCAAGGATAAAACAGTACGAATGTGAAAAAAGTTGTTAACGGTTTTGAACAGAGTATGTTGCACCATGTTAGGCTGCCGTGAATTAAATATTTCACTGCAGCCTATAAGTGTTGCAGTTTATTTTTTAATTTTTGACATTACCTGATTTAATTAGCCTATTAAATTTGTATTATGCTATTCACTTAATAATTTTATTATTAACTAAATTATGATACCAGTTAGTAGGTGGGCTGCATTTGATTGTGATATATTCCTAATAAAAAGAAGTTGGACTTGGATTCAATGTTAGTTATTAATGTAATATAATTTTAAAATAACCTGCACACAGTCCAATAAATAATATTTTTTATAAATACCTTAAGATCTTTCTAATATAATATTCAGTATCAATTCGACAAACTTTGGAAGATTCGGATTCGATTTGAATTCGTAGACTTGAGATTCGGATTCATAGGCTTGAGATTCGGACTCGATTCGGATTCGTAATTAGCATAAAAATATTATTCGGATTCGGATTTCATCTAGAATTTCTGGATTCGCACAGCCCTGAATTTATGACAAAAATTACTTTGTAAATATCGATTCATGGTTAAAATTAAATTCAGACAATATACATAAACATAGCAAACTCAGATTTAAATTAGATTAGAAGTACCGGTATTTATGAGGTAGAAGTATTTATTAGAAGTCATGAGGTCAATGAGTTAAAATCAACTCAACTCATCAATGGAATGGAATCAAGGTCAATGGAATTTCCGTCATTTAACATGTTGCAAACGATGCATTTAAAATCAGGACTGGTATTTAAAATTTACACTTAACCCAATTTCAATTTGAACATTACACAAGCGAATACAACGCACTAAGCATTACTGTTTGGTAACTTTAGTTATTGTAAAACACCTTTGTGTATAGAATAGGCCTGAGTCTATAGTAGGCCATTTTGATTTCGAAGATCTTGCAGGAATGATTATTAGCTAGAGGTGGGCGTTATTTAACGTAACAGGAAAAATAATACTATTAATGCGTTGCAGACTATTACCACGTTAATACGTTACGTAGGACACCCTATTATTTTTGTAACGTCAAGCGATAACGCAGGGAAGGAGACTGACGAACGTTCCAGAGAGGTGTTAATTCCAGTCTTGCATCAAGTAATCATATCTTCAAAGTTACATTACAAAATAATACCTTGACAAAAATAACACATTGACAAAAATAATACCTTGACAAAAATAATACCCTTTGAGAAAACGGCCAGCAGATTACTTTCTTCGCTTGCGTTAATACGTTACAATATTAACAGATGCATCAACTTACACACAGGCTACACATTATTTAACCCGAATAAACAGGATGTTTGGTGTGAGATTCCAGGAAATATTTCTTGCCCTTCCTTATGTCTTTATTCATTTAATAAAAGAATCCATTACACATAGTAGCTTATATGCAGAAATGCAAATTGACATCATAATTACTGCTGACATAAAATATTAAAAAAATACAACTGTTTTATAGAACTATCCTTCCCTAGGCCTTAGGGAATAGTTGAATTTAAACAATTATTATTGACACTGTGCAATTAATTTAGTCTAAAACTTTAACGTAAAATTATGTTTTTTCAAATTTTTGTCATCAATAATTACTCTAGGTTTACATTTGATTTCTCATAATTTGTATATTATATATTTATTTAAATTTAATTATTTTGACAATTTTAATTGCATTTTGTTAGTAAAGATTTTCTTTGAAACATTTAACTTAAAGCAGCAGACAGCAGAAGAAATTACTTGAGAATCTTGGTAACTTTTTAACATAAAGTAATCTCGCTTGGAACCCTTACATTAAATGAATAATATATTTTTAATGTTTATTTTAATTTGAAGCTGAGTATTTAAAACTTGACGTTTTAAAATTTTGAGTTATCAATAATTACTCTAAGTTTAAATCTTATCATTACTTTCATATTATATATTTATTTATTTACAGGTATCTAATCATTTTGAAAATGTTTGTATAAAAAACTAAACATATTTTGGTATTTTGATTACAAATAAAAAGATATGCTTTTCATTACGGTATATAAAACTTATAATTTATTATCTGGAAATCTCTAAGAGGATCTGTGGAAATCTGACATACCTACTGGATGAATAGATATTTAAAATTTATATTAATATTAATATATTAATATTATTATATTATATTTAATATTATTTATACATTTTTCGAATTGTAATTTACGAAATTATAGTACTAGTGTTTTTTTTTTTTTGTTTAAGTAAAAGTTACAAAATATTAGTCCAACTGTAATCAGGTGCTTGCTAAGTACAACTTTGTTTAAGAAGTGAGGTTTTAAACCACTCAAATTTAATATTAAATTTAAATATTAATTTTAAAATGAAAACGTCATAGAAAATGAAGTTATAAACGTATATTTTTTTAAAAAGTAGCGTATTATAAAAAGTGGATAAGTTAAATGGTTACATATTTGTATAGTTTCTTTCTGACACCTTTTAATGAGAGTGAGCATTATGCATCAAATAACTTTTAATTGATATTGCTGCTGACAAAATTAAAGTTTGTCTTCTACGCATGTAAAACTTTAAATTTATGTATAAAGTGTATTGTTAAAACTTAATTAAATAACTAAAGTTATTGAAGAATAAACTTCAAAATAAATACATTCCTTTATAAAAAAGAAGACAATACTTTCTACAGTTCTCTTTAATCGACAGTAGAAATTGTACATTTTTTATATTGTGACAACCTCCAATTATGTATTGTTTTTTCCAGAGATGTTTTTTTTCCTACTGATAATTCATTTCAAAATCTTTGACGTAAATTGTTTTGGTTAAATCAAAATTGGTAACACAAATCATATTTTGTGTTTTTATAAAATTCAAGATACTGCATTTACTCAATTTTTATTTTAATATGGTTTGCTGTAACTTAATTGTATACTTTTTATTCTAACTGTTATATTATTAATACCAACCCTTACAACTTTGTATAGGTTCAAATCATTAGATTTGCAAATATTGTTCTTAAAAGATAACGGTTACCAGTATATAACATTTACAAATTAAAATTAGTAGAGTATTTTAAATACGAAAATATTCTGGAGCAAACATAATTAGTGGTTTACCTCTAACAGCACAGTCTCCAAAATACCGAATAAACGTTGCGTTTATACACCTAAAGGGGTTAACGCAAAAGAAATAACTGTATAAGCTATACACTTCCAAAAAAAAAACTCTTATTTTGTTATAACGTTTTTGATGTAAGTTGTGTCAGAACTTTGGCTCTTTGAGTGTTGTATTTATATAGCAGGCCATAAGAACCATAATATAAACTAAAAGCTTGCATTTTATTTTAAAATATTTTTTAAAGGGGTTTGTCTGACATATCGTAAAAGATATTGAAACAAGCAGGCTAGGGAAAACTTTTCATGTGATTAAATTCAAGTAAATATTGAATTTAAGTGGAAAATATTGTTGTTGAAGTTAATAAATTCCACATAAAGTTTTATGGTAATTCGAATGATTGATTTTTATATATTTCAAATTGTTTCTGTTTCAAGATTGAATGGGAACTGCTAAAACACATCGTTACAATGAATTATGTTGTTTACTAAAACACTTACTAAAATAAAAGACAGTACAAATATTCAAAAGTCACTTGGATTTAAACTCTAAAGGCAAAGAGCTTTCAATGGAGATAATTCTAAAAGCATTTTATCTTGTATATAACAAAACCATTCTTGTGAGAACACTCAATGTCTTGGATTTGAATTGCCTTCTGTCAGGCAACTGTCAAAACATCCAGAACCATAAGCACGCATTGTCATGACGTTCAACCCTGGGTTTGTTATGTTTTCCAAAGTGTAGTCAGACTAGATAGTAATTTTAACTTTTTAAAGAAAAAATAGTTTTTTCTACATAACTAATACAGTGCGAAAGGAGACTATTTCCACAATAAGATGACGTGTTCTATTCAAGCAGTTAAAAGTTATGTAGTGACAAATATTTATTTAAATAGGCTTATTATGGTATTCTGTAACCTCATTTAATTGTGACTTTGATTTGTGAGGACCTAGCAATTACAACGAGGCTGTGATATTTTCTGATCCAGAGGGGGTGTGTTTATGTCATTACCATTATTATTAATTTGATTTATGTTAATTTTGATTATTGTAATAATGATAGTGTAAATGTTATATTGATTCTTAAGAATTGATTCTGAAATTTAATGTTTAATGAATTACATTGTTTTGTATGAAAATTTAAATAGTAGGTAGTACGCAACTATTAAATTAGTATTAAATCTACATTTTGTTTTTCTCACTTGCTACAGGAATTGTAAATTTGTTAAGAGCGAGAATAATAAATAAATAAAACATTGTTAAAGCAAATTTAATAGTTAAAAAGTGAGTGCAATAATTTAGAACAATCGTTTAATTTGTTAGAATACAAACACAATTTGATAAAGTAAAACCCTAATAATATTATGAAACTCTATTTCTAAAATTCTGTAAACAAAAATGTGTTTACATTATTGAAGTGTAAACTGTCATTTGTACTTGTAATTGTCATTACAATAACAGCACAACAGTTTTTTAGTAATTGGGATGTTTTACATATTTGAAGAATTAATTTTGTATGATTAGAACTATTTTCTTTTATTCTGTCAGAACAAATTCTTATTTAGAATATCAAGTTTATAAATAGGGTAAACGAACATTGCATGTTACTGTCCGTAATGTTTCGAGGTAACCCGTTTAGTTAGTTGTTTACGAGTGTAAAGATAAACTTGGCAAATTTTATTGTATTTTGCACTTAGTGTATTGAACTGAACAAAAGCAAAGCGATGTTTTGTGTATATGAAACATACGTTATTTGGAACTTGATTTATGGACATTTTAAACTCCGGTTTATAACTGTACAACCGACTGTTTAAATGCCTTAATTGCCTTCAATCTTTAAGGAGGCTTAACTCACTAACCATTTTATTAATTTTAATTCGATTGCCTACGTGTTATGTTCTACCTTTTCATTATAAAGTCAGTACTACAGATTTACATATTCCATCAATTTTCAATTCAGTAATATTCCGCTTGGTGTTAATTAGATTTTTGTTTTTGCTATATACCAGTTAGACTAACGAATTTATTGGAGTAGCATTGTATGCAGTGCGGTAACTGGGTAACAGAATGTCTTTTAGAGTGCCTTACCCTCACTCGAAGAAAACTTATTCCAAAAACCACAATATCCTTGATTTTACACAAATATTTTGTTGGAATTCCAATAAAATAGTTTTACCTGCCAATTACAAGAATAATATGAAGTTATGAATGTCGAATTTAATTAACATTAAATACTAAAAATTTTCGAATCACTAAATATCAAATTTTATAAATTACAACTCCTGAAATTATTTATGTTAATTACTGCTGTTGTAAGTGGGGCAGCTCTTTACATTGTCACTTCGTACTTTTACCAATAATTGCATGTTAACCTCGTCAAAAAAAGTCTTCTTATTCGTCATACATATATCCCACGAAGCACAGTGGCTATACAAGTTAGAAATAATCCAGAAATAGTTTATATCACAAGTCAAACACTGTTACTTATTGTACGTTTAGATTTAGACTTCCTAAGTAGCCTTATAGTGTTACAATCTACATTCTTTTTGCGTATTCCTTAGTGACATTTAGGTTGCGATTACTATAATTGTAGAATGAAACATGTGTGTTAATGCTTAGCCTTTATTGCAATCACTGTGAGGTAGAGATATAGTGAACACTACAAGGTTCCTCCTCTCGACTAAGGAGATGGGACAAGACACGAAAAGAGCAAGAAAGTACCTTTCCATAAAACTAAGCATGGTGGTTTAAATAAAATCTCCAATATGACATCAACGAAAGGAATCCTACGGAAACTGTAAATATCCTGAAAACCGAAATCTGTGAATTTATAGAAAAAGGACAGACATCCCTGGATTGAACGGTTTTATGGAAACCTCACATCCAGTTAACCTTTCCCAAAATTACATATAATATTCTGATTCTTGATATCTCTATGTTGGACGATGTTTTCCGGAACAAAACAGCTGACACTGAATATGAGCCTTCCACATCTAAGTGTAAAAGATTTTAATAATGAGACACATTTTTTACTTAATTGTATATTTATTCTTCTTATTATTATTTGTAAATACAGTTGATATTTATAAATATCACAAAGTGAATAAATTTATACATTCTTATTTGAAAATTTCATAGGCAACATATTTAAATGTATATTTAAATTAAAATAGTTTGTTTTCATAATTTGATCTAAATAAAAAAACATTATCATAAATGTCATTGGTGAATTTTTAATTAATATCACTACTTTCTAAAATTAACTAGTGGATGAGTAGGTTTGTTACTTGGAGGTACCTTTTTGCTGACTGCCACGAGCATAACAAAAAAGAATCTGTAAAAAGATGATGCAATACTTCAATTAATTTATATTAAAAGTAAAACTTTTAAAACTATAATTTGTGAGAAATTACCCTTTTTTCAACTACAATTATCATATATTTAGTAAATAAACGTTATAAATATGATTAAAAATATGATTCGTTATTGCCAAATCATTGCAAGAGTACATCTAAATAAGGCATTTTGACAGACCATTTCTATGGTTTACATTATTTCATAACTACATATTTATTTTACGTAATCTGTAAAGTTGCTAACAGGAGAAACTGCTTTTGCTTTAATCAACAAACTTTCTCATCTTAAACTTTCACAACCGCACTAATTACTTAAAGTTTGTAAACACCGATAAATTAACCAACAAAATATTGTTCATAGTTTGGTAAACAACTGTAATAACTTAACTTGTGATATTTAACTTTAGATTTTCAACGCATTATGTCACATCAGGTGGCATCGATGTAAACTAAACAATCAATAAGTTTTTAAGTTCTACATCATGTAATGCAGCTTTAAAAATCAAATCATTTTTAGACGAAAAGTGTTAACTAGAAATTGTCACGTTAGTTCGAAAACATGATATTTATAAAATTTTGTTTAACTTTCTAAGAGAGCTCTTTTGCTTATTTATCTCAGAAAGATGGTCTTCACGACGGCAGCCAATAATTATAAATGCAGATGAAGTGAAAAGCAAACAGTATGGCAGTTTTACCATTTTTTTTAAACTGATAAAACAGGTATATTCGTTGTTACTGTATACATTTTATTTTTGAGTATATCTTGTTATTGTATTGTTATATACTAGGAAAACCCTCTGCGCGCTCCGCACGCCAACTCAGTTAGAACCTTCTGTGCACATAATCATGACTTGTTAAGTTTTCTTTAGAATAAAGGTGTAGGATTAATAAAAATAATAATTCTAAGATGGTAAGAACCAGCAAGGTTCAGGTCTACACTTTAATAAAAACCTAACTTAAAAGTTAGAAATACCAAAAATATTTGCTTCAAAGTTTGAAATCAGGTGTTAATGAAAATATTAGAGCAAACAGCTGTTTTATCATTTATTTTACTACATATTTTGCTAAGGTAATAGCATGAGCATAGGCCTCTAAGAATTTTTTCCTACTAAATTAATAAATAAATATTGAAATATTGACATAATACATGTTTTTATCAAAATGAATTATAGCCTTTGTTACTCAGGGATAGTGAAACTTTGTATTAGTAAAACAATGTTTTCATGCTGCTTCGTAGTTCTAGAGATTACATCCTATAGAAACAAATTTTACCAAATTGAAAAAATCAAAAATTCTTATTGAAGTGAAAACTTCTTTAGCGACGTTGGGTATTTTTTTGCAGGGAGGTAAATCGCCGTTTCGCGTCACGTCACGTAACACAACATTTTTTTTGCAGGGAGGAAAATCGCCGTTTCGCGTCACGTCACGTAACTCAACATTTTTTTGCAGGGAGGTAAATTGCCATTTCGGGTCACGTCACGTAACGCAACATTTTTATTTGCAGGGAGGTAAATCGCCGTTTCGCGTCACGTCACGTAACTCAACATTTTCGCTTAGACCGGTGTGTTGATTATGTATACCCTCTTATACACATATATATATATATAAATATATATATATATACATATACTTGTGTATAGTATATATGAAGAACAAGGATCTATGACAATGCAATATTAATTTTTTGGGTGTAGTAAGCGAGCACTGATCATGGTCCCCAGAACACGACGTGATTTTCACCCTCTTCAAAACGTCGGATTGATTTAAAACTTTGCACACTTATCAAGGACCGATGACAATGCAATATTAATTTTGTTTGTTTGTAGTAGGTGAGCACTGATCATGGTCTCCAGAACATGTTTTCGGGTGTCATTAAAAACTTTATATACAGGGTGATTCACGACGATATACAAAATCTTCGGGAGCTCATTAATTTTGATGGGTGTAGTAGTTGAGCACTGATCATGGTCTCCAGACTAAAAAATTAGAAAATAAATAATAGTTTAAAAACTAAAAAATACTTTTTAAAAGCAAACCAAACTAAAAATTTGAAAATAATTGTAATTATTTTATTTATTTATTAACCAGGAAATAAAATCCAGTAGTTAATCAATATTAATTTCACATGCTGTAAAATTCGCATAGAATCACACCCAATTTTTTGGAACTGGGTGTCATTTATAATTTTTACGTCGATTTGTTTTGTGATATTTTGTAGATATTTATTGAACTTTTGTTATCAAAACTATACTACGTACCTCCGAAATCTTTCAGTAAAACTTCGTGTTCGAAGGACGTGCATAATTAATTTCAAAACAAACTAAATCAAATTGTTTCATGCAAAATATATTTCAATCATTTTTTGCCCATGTTGCATCACAGTTTTATTTGAAACGGCTAGTAGCATGCATCTTTAACTTAAGGACTTAACTGTTGCACTTGTCTGATTTAATTTACCATCTACTTTCTTTATAATAAAACAGATATTTAAATAGTTTATGGCTGATTTGTAAAGTTACGGCATGTATTCAGTAATGAACAAACTCTTATTCATGTTTCAACACAAATGCTCGCTGCAGTTATCTGTCAGTAACTGCAGTTAACCAAAGTAGTCTTTAGTAAGGTGGTATTCTTTTCTTTACCAGAGTTGAGAGAGATAAACACAGGGAGATAAACACTGGGGTAAAACTAAATCTTGTATTATTAACCCCCGTGTCAGCAGTTGTAAAAGTTTTGCCAGTAAAGGAGGAATTTATTTCCCTTGGTTTTAGCAAATATGAAACTCTGCTTCTATTAAAAGTCTTAAACATGTATACAATTATTTTATGTAATATTTATTTTATTTTCACTGCTTTGAGCAAATTAAACAACAAAATATACACACTTGAACAACATAATACAGCTATGATTTAGACCTACATAAGAATAGTGCATAGGCCTAATAATAATACGTAACTATAAAAAAAGATAAAAATCTAATTATTAAGTTGTTTTATACATAGCAGTTGAATCAATTGAAAATATTGATCAATTAAAAAAATTACATAAAATTAGGAAAATTTATAAATAGGCATTCGAGCTATAAACTACAATCAACTGAAGTACCTATTTACATGTATTTATTATATGTTTATATCAAACTGTTATAACCATTGTTGTTACAATTCTCATTAAGACTCAATATAGCCATCAAGGTTGTTAGGGGTTTTTCTCCAAACCTAAGTTAACTCAAAATTCGTCTTTATTGGTCTTCTAAG
This sequence comes from Philaenus spumarius, assembly GCA_018207615.1. Lineage (NCBI taxonomy): Eukaryota > Metazoa > Arthropoda > Insecta > Hemiptera > Aphrophoridae > Philaenus > Philaenus spumarius. The sequence continues at coordinate 59,794 of JAGFPH010005579.1, forward strand.
CCAATAATAATAACCTATTTATAGTACCCACTGATTTTCTTGGCTAGAAAATAACATCGTAGCTTTTATATACTGGCGATATTAATTAAATAAATGTATATATTGTTTATTTGTAATATTCTATAACGTATAAACATAAACCTTAAAAGAAGGAAAACAACGACTTAACATTCAGAGGTTAAACTCTGTTTGGGACGAAGAAAATTAAAAAAAAAAAAAAAAAGAAAAAACAAAGCGTGTGTGTAGAACTTACATTCTTCCCACCCTGGATTTATTAAATTATAATGTGGTTTATAATATTAAGTGAAATATATATAAAACAAAGAAATAATTTTACTATATACACACTTTATACTTAAACATTTTTTTATTTTACAATCATTGATCCAAACGTTTATTTTAGTTTAATAATGTAGCTTAAATTATATAAACTTTGATCACAAAACTATTCTGTTTTGTGTGTTTTATAGGTTATCATTTTAATTTACTGAAATATTTTTTTATAATTCAAACTAAATATTTTAAATAAAAAATTGCATCTGGTAATTAATTCTTATAAAGTTTTCTTTGAACGAAATTAAGTATCTACATCAAATTTGTATAATTCATCAGTTTACCTGTCATAAGAAAAGATATATGAACGAACGGCACTTGTTGGTTTATTGCATCGAATATTTTAGTGTCAATCTGTACGACCTACATTCTGACACACATTTGGTTTAAACATACAAACAAATTATTATTATTTTGTTAGACAATTGTATACAAGAAAATGATGCGTGTTATGCTGCATATATTATTTTGCTAAATTAATTTTTGTTATATAATTTTACCAACACACAGACTTATTGTAATGGTATTTTTCACATTTAACGATTTATTTGATGAACATGCTGTAGTATTCTTGGAAATGTTTTAATGCTTAGAAAGCTGATAAGGAAAGTCTCTTTATGATGCATGAAAGTGAAACCGTAAACATAAAATTGTAAAGTACAAATAAAGTGCACAAATCTTGTAATACTTTAAGCATTGAACAAAAATAAATTTTATTAAGATATGCCTGCAAGTATACAGTATGTGAGATTTAATACCCGTATATTTTGAAACCTATTTATATACAGTTAAATTATGCTAACGACATTTAAAGCCGAATAAAACCTTAAAAATGTTTACGTAATATTGTTTATCTTACTATTATTTATCCCATTTTTTAAGTCGTAATGGAGTTAAAAGGAAAAGGACCTTCAAATTATCACATTAGCCAACAGGAGCACTAAAAATAATTTTACCCGTATAATCTCGTGATATTGTTAGCTTTATAATGGGATTCAAATTGACTGATGGGGAAGAAACCTGACGATTAGTTTCTCAAGATGTGCATATAAACCAAGTTAAATCCCAGCATGAGGTCTTATTCACTTCACAAGATGGATAAAACGAGATTTACAAGTAAAATGTTTCCTTAATGTCTGGAAAGCTAAACTTACCAAATCATAGAAACGAGAGAAAGGGGACGATGTATCAATAATATCAATGTTTCAATGTATTTAAACTGAAACCAAGAGAGACTTGCAGGACTTAAACAAAAAGACTGTTGTTAAAATAATGTGAAGTGTAAAATGTAATTTTAAAATAAATAGGCTCTTATAAGGCAAACATAACAATCCTTTAAGCCAAGGTTGAGATAGTAGGCTTCGACTACATGACTATTTTGTCATTCTCTTTTAGTTTCGACATCCGACTTGACAATGAAAGCTTTAAACAAAAAGACTGTTTTTAAAATAATGTGTAGTGTAAAATTGTAATTTTAAATTAAATAGGCTGTTATATGGCAAAAAAAATCCTTTAATCCAAGGTTGAGACAGTATTCTGCGACTACATGACTATTTTGTCATTCTCTTTTAGTTTCTACATCCGACTTGACAATGAACGCTTTAAACAAAAAGAATATGCAGAAAGGCTTTCCTTGTAATATACAACATGTAACATTATCTTGTGAAAGCCAAGCTCAGTACAGCAGTCTTCGCTCAAAATGTTTCAGAACTATGTATATGCTTTATTGCACCTAACTCATCTTGAATACATTTAGCTCATTAATGTATTGTTCATGTCTGTCTAGTTGACGTACTTGGCTTAGTGTTACTAAAAAAAAAAATAAAGGATTAAGCTACAGTTGGTTTATGCAAATATATCTTGCCGTCTTTCACACTATATTAACTGTAGACCCTATTGTTTTCGGAAATTTAGCACTTCTTTTTTTATATAATTCAATCAAATTTATAATGTACTGCAAAAGCAATTCTTTTATACTTTTAATAATTTACAGAAATACGAGATGTTTATAGTAATAATTAAATTGAGCAACCACTAACAGGTGTAGACTGTCTTCTTAATGGCAACCTCAGCTGAATTCTAGTCTTGAATGTTGATCGTTAATCATGTTTTATTTTACACAATATTCCCATCAATTTTTATGCAGTCATTCTCAACATTAGTTCTCAGAAATATTTTATATTCTCATGCGAATTTAGTTGCAAAATAGAAAATGTATTTTAAGGGACAAAATGGTGGCAATATGCAAGACTAGAAAGAAACATCCTAGTTACACGTAGTTTGTAAAAACATCTAAAACTGTAAAATTAGTTGTGCTTGCACCAACTAGTACCAACAACTTGATTTGTTCCTCTAGATACTAAAACTATTTCAAACTAATAATAACAATTAAATATAATTACTATACCTTTTTAGTACCGAAAGGTGGGGTTACTTTGCTGCCATCTATTGTACAATAATCAAACTAGATCAACATATTTATTAATGTACCCTGTAGATGGCAGTCCAATGCACATTTTGAATGCTCACAGATGCTATAAAAGCCATTGTTTGTTACTTAGATTTACAAGTGAAGTTTTGTTGTGATAAGTGTATAAGAACACGTGTTCATACCTTTTCTTGCTACATTCAACTGTATGAGAGATTATCAGGGCAATTTATTTCTGTTCTGTATTAAGGGTCTGCTCCAGTAAACGAGAAAACAACCGGAAACGCACCCGCTTCTCACTGTATCCCTATCTAAACAGTGCAATTTCTCGCAGCTGAAAGCTTTGACATTGTCTCATTTCAAACCATTTTATAAGTTTATCTTTTGTAATCGAGTGTTGAAAAATAACTGAATATTCTTTATAAAATTTCGGACCCGGCTTGCAAATTATTTTTCATTATTAATTTTTTATTGTGTTAGGAAAAAAATTCAAACTTTGTACTTACAAAATTTCAATTACATAACAAGTCAAACGCATTTAAAAAATGTAAATTGCATTGATGCCTATTGTGACTGTGCTTAAAATGAGACCTTGCAAACAATTTTATGATAAAAAGTAAACGAAATAAATGGTTTGAAATTTAACATTGCTCTTATGGGATAAAAATCCAATATGGCCGCCACTACAGCAGACCCTTAACCTATAATCATATAAATGTATGTGTTTTTATAAAACCTTTTGTGGAAAGTACTAAATTTATATAAAACCATACTCTAACAACAATTAGGTTAGTTTAGGAATACTTTGCTCCAGTATAAAAATTGAGGAAAGTATCCCTAACGTATTTTTTTAACAACAAATGTGTTATTTATAATTAAAAATGTAATTAAAAATTTATAGAATTTGCTTGTAACGTTTGATGTAATACATATTTAATATTTCTAACCTACAAATATTCTGCTTACATGTATAGTCTTTTTTTATATGATCGTATAACCTGCTTATAATGGTTTATCTAATAAATATTTAGCCTAGTATATTCCTGGTTGTAAATACATGTTGTCTCTCTTTTCTTGCATTTGTCTAGCTAATGAACTGAAAAATGTTTTGGGTTTTTTGTGTTTTATGAGAAATATGCCTAGGAGATACGAACGAAAGCTTGGAAGTAGGCAATACATGGACTCCTCTTCGGATAAGTTGAATGAGTGTCTACCAGCTATTCGAAATGGAACCATTTCAACAAGAAAGGCTGAGGCACATTTTGGTATTCCCAGACGTACAATTGTTAATAAAATGAAAGGGTATCATTCAAGTAAACCAGGAAAACCTGCTATTTTTAGTGTAGAAGAGAAAACTTTTGTAGGTAGTGTTTTTTCCATGAGTTAATGAATTAGAATTGAGATGTATTGTCAATGCTTACCTATGTAGAATTGGAAGACAAGTTAAACAGTTTACGAATAACTTTCCTGGAAAAGAATGGCTGAGAAGCTTTTTAAAATGAAATCCTGAAGTAACTGTACGTTTTCCAGCAAATATAAAAAAATCTAGGGCATCAATAAACGAAGATACACATAGAGAGTATATTCAAAATTTAAATCAGGTTTTAATTGATGTGCCACCGTCCAATATTTTTAATTATGATGAAAGTAATTTAACCGATGACCCGTGTTCGAAAGGAGTTCTTACTAAAAGAGGTGGAAAATATCCTGAGAATATTCGCAATGCTTCCAAGGCAAGTGTGTCTTTAAAGACGTGTGGTTCTGCAATTGGTGAAGTTTTACACCCATACATAGCATTCAAATCAACAAATATGTGGTCAACTTAGACTGAAGGAGAACCTGAAGGATGTAGATATAATAATTCAAAATCTTTTTGGTTTACAACAGAAATATTTACAGATTGGTTCCAGACAATCGTTCTTCCCAAGTTAAAAATGCCCGAAAGGAAAAAAGAACTTATAGAAGACAATTTATCCTCACATATAAATTACATTGTTTTGAAGTTGTGTATAGAAAATAATATCTGTTTTCTATGTTTGCCTCCTAACAGCACCTATCTTACTCAGCCATTAGATGTAGCATTTTTTCGCCCATTCAAATGTGTAACTCCGCTACGCCGGTCACAAGCCCGGGGCCACATTACTAAGTGATGTTGGAAGGAGGAGTGATAGGGGAGTAACACCTCTCTAAAAAACCTTGGTCCATCTGGCTCCGGATGGTAGTACCTCGTGAGGGCCCCTTGCCAGGGTTATGGTGAAGTCCTCAACGGCTGCTGCGGTGGAGAAGAAGTTCTTCGGTACAGCGGAGTAGGCGGAAGAGGCAACCCAGTTCTGCTCGGGGTAAATAATGCAGGAAAATAACAAATATGGAGATGGAGAAAGATAAAGGGAAGTTTACGGAGCAGGGGAGGGATACCCCAGTTCCGGTCGGTAGCGTGAGTGGTACTGCAGGCTCTGATCGACCGTCAACCAGCGACTGCAAATTATTATCATCAACACTATCTCATGAACTACTGCCTAATAAGGATCCTTTCGCAAGAAGTTCTACGATATTAAGATCCCCAATTAAGAATGGGAGCTTAAACATAGAGGAAAGCAATAGCCATCTAATGAGGGAAAATGAAGATCTACGTCGGAGACTGGAAGAGATTGAACTTAGTATTAAAGTACTAGGAAAAGAAGTTTTAGAGCTAAGATTTGAAAATAAGGAGCTTAAAAAGGCCAAAAATGTTGTGCTTAAAAACAAAAATGATGAATACTTAGGAAAAGAAAGTGAGGACCTTAGATATACACTAGATGAAGGTAGGCTTTCTGTTGATCAAATGAGAGAAGAAATGTCTGAGTTAAGAAATGATAAAGAGAAGCTTAGCAAGGCACAGAATTTAAACGTAAGTAGTGTGGCCGAAGGCAGTCGGGCTTGTAGTGAAAATCAGGAATATCACACAGACGAAGAAGAATTGAATAAAGAAACTGAATGGATTATTAAAAAGAGAAGACCAGTTAAAAAAAGGAAAGCCGAATGCTCACCGGAGGTTCAAGAATTACCTGAAAATAACACGGAAACTCCACAATTAGCAAAAACAACAACAATAAAATCGAGAGAGCAAAAGCCTCCTCCGATCAACATTGTTGGTGTGACAGAATACAGTACTCTACAATCTCTGCTAAGTGCTGTCACGATTAAGGATCTAAAAATTATTTCCTTGAACAACAACATCTGGAAGGTCAATACACCTGACTCTGAATCCTATAGATCTTTAGCCCAAAAACTAAATGATAATAACATACAGTGGTATTCATATGAAAATAAAAATGATAGACCGATCAAAGTTATGGCAAGAGGTCTTCATTCATCTTGCAGTCAAGATGAAATTGTTAAGGATCTACAAGAAAAAGGTCTAAAGATAATTGATGCTGTCAATATCCTTAAAAAAGAAAAAGTAGAAAATGATCAAGGTGAGATATCAATAAGAAAAATAGGTCTACCGTTGTTCATGCTAAGCTTTGACCAAAAGGAAGTCGTTAATAACATATATAATATAAAAACTATACTAAATATTGTTGTTAAAATAGAACCCCTGAGAAGAAATTACACTTTAATTCCACAATGCAAAAAGTGTCAAGGATTTAATCATACACAAAGGTACTGTCAAAAGAAACCAAGATGTGTTAAATGCGCTGGAAAACACATAACATTAGCCTGTACATTGAATAGAAGTAATACTCCAAAATGTGTAAACTGTAATGGATCGCATCCTGCACACTATAGAGGGTGTGATGTGGCTAAAGAATTACAAAAGAGAAGAAATGCTATGATAAGGGATAAAACTCAAGTGCGAAAGTTTAACGCTGCAGATCAAAATTCAAATAATGTGCCTAAAAAACTAGAAGTACCGGTAACTAGTAATACACAAGACCCTGGATCAAAAACCTATGCACAAATCGTACATAATGAGATCACTGAGAAAACAAGTATAGAAAAGGCTATTCAAGGTATATTGGACAGGCTAGATGAACAAGATAATGTAAACAAGTTAATAATTGATAAGTTGGATAAGCTGACAAATAATCAAAGTAAAATAGAGTTAATGAGGAGAAAATGATTAACACCTTAAGAATAGTAACATGGAATTCTAACGGTCTTCTTCAGCATAAGTTGGACCTGGAATCATTCCTGATTGGAGAACGAATAGACATCTGTTTAATTTCAGAGACACACTTCACTAAACATTCGTATCTCAAAATAAAAGGCTACTGCGTATATCATGTGGAACATCCAGCAGATAAAGCAAGGGGAGTATCTGCAGTAATTATAAAACATAGTATCAAGCACTATGAGGAAACTCAAATAAAAATTGACATAATGCAAGTTACAACTGTTAAAGTGCACATGAAGAATAAGCACTTTAATTTATCATCTATATATTGTCTACCAAGATATAATTTAAAAAAGGCAGACTACATGAATCTTTTTGATATGCTGGGTGATAACGTCATTCTTGGAGGTGATTTTAATGCGAAAAACACCTTTTGGGTATCTCGACTTACTAATGCAAAAGGAAGAGAGTTATATGAAGCAAGTAAGGAGGTTAAATGTGACTTCTTTTCAACTGGTAAACCAACTTATTGGCCATAAGATCCAAGAAAGATACCGGACTTGATTGACTTCTTTGTGGTGAAGGGCGTATCTGACAACTATATCCACTTGAGTGAAAGTATTGATTTGGGCTCTGATCACTCTCCTATTATTTTAACATTATATCACAGCATAATACAAAGAGAAGAACCACCCAGATTAACTAATAACAGGACTAACTGGGAAGGTGTCAGAGTTGAACTTGAAAATAATATTGACCTGCATGTTCCCCTTAAAACACCAATGGAGCTCGAGGAGGAAGTTGAATTATTTGTTGTTAATATCCAGCAAGCAGCGTGGAACCATACACCTCAAGTAACTAAACGATACCACAATAGCAATACTTACCCACTTGAAGTGCTAGAATTGGTTAATAAAAAAAGAAAAATGCGAAGAAAATGGCAGCAAACTCGAGTTCCTCATCATCAAACTGAACTAAATCGTATTAGTCAGAAACTCACAAATTTACTACAAACTATTAAAAATGAATCCATTGCTAGATACCTTGAAAGCCTTTCAGATGATAAAGAGAGCGAACTCAAGATATGGAAGGCCACTAAATATCTTAAAAGGCCTAATATCCAAATTCCACCAATCAGGAAAAATGATAATACATGGGCTAGAAGTGATAAAGAAAAGGCAGATTTGTTTGCTGAATACCTAGAGGAAACCTTCCAGCCACTTACTAGACAGACAGTTGAAAATATAACAACAATCAAGAACAAGGATGAATTTCAAATTCGTAAAGTATCATTTAAAGAACCTAAAAATGAAATTAAACACCTTAAGGATAAAAAAGTCCCAGGATATGATCTTATCACGAGTGAGGTGTTAAAAGAATTGCCATATAAAGCACTAAACAAATTTATTCACCTTATTAACGCCACGTTTAGGCTAAGGTATGTTCCAAGACAGTGGAAGATTGCAGAAGTGATTATGATACCCAAACCGGGAAAAGATCTTAATGATAAATCATCATACCGACCAATCTCCTTGCTGCCAGCTATGTCAAAGATTTTTGAAAAATTACTGAAGAAACGCCTTAAGCCAATCATTGAAGAAAAACAACTAATCCCTCACCACCAGTTTGGCTTTAGAGATAAACACTCAACTATAGATCAAGTACACAGAATCACACATGTAATAGAAAAAGCCTTGGAAGAACGCAAAATTTGCTCAAGTATATTTTTAGATGTTGCTAAAGCATTCGACAAGGTCTGGCACAAGAGATTATTTTAAGCTGCAGCGCGATCTTCCAGAGTTGATTTGTCAGATTCTGGAATCTTACCTATCTGAAAGATGTTTCAGAGTTAAGCACAAAGGGGAGTACTCTGAATTGAAAAGCATTTCAGCGGGGGTACCACAAGGAAGTGTCCTTGGACCTTTGCTCTATCTCTTGTACACCAGCGATATTCCCCAAGAAAATGGTACAATTACTGCGACTTTTGCTGATGACACAGCTATCTTGGCGACCGGTAGCAATGTGGAAGAGACAACACAAAAACTGCAAAGAGCGATTGATAGAGTTAGCTTATGGATAAAGAAATGGAGATTATAATTAAATGAATCTAAGTCAACCTTTGTTAATTTTACAACTAGAAAAATATATCCAATTCCTATTTAAATAAATTCCCATTTAGTAATTCCGGCTAATACTGCTAAATACTTGGGCATGACACTCGATGCCAAGCTACACTGGAAGGAGCATGTTAAAAAAAGAAGGTAGAATTGAATATGCAATTTAGGAAAATGTACTGGTTACTTGGGAGAAACTCACAATTAGATCTACACAACAAACTGCTTCTCTATAGGCAAGTATTGAAACCAGTGTGGACCTATGGATTACAGTTGTGGGGTTGCACAAAGAAGACAAATGTACAAATTATACAAACATTTCAGAATAAGGTTCTGCGGAGCATTATTAATGCACCATGGTTCATCCGCAATGATAGTCTTCATCGTGATCTTAAGATGAACACCGTCGCAGAAGAAATCAAAAGGTATGCAGAGAAGCACAAACACAGGCTTCAACAACACGAAAATTATGAAATGAATTGTTTACTAAACTGCTCTGGGGAGATTCGCCGGCTGAAGAGAACGAAGCCTTTTGAACTTTGATTAGTGAAAATTACACATGATTACACATGAGAGGAGTGCATCAATGGGTGATATTCCGGCCAACTGTGTTATTTAATATTAAATGTATATTGCTTGATAGGCTCTGCCTAGTTGTAATTAATAATAAATAAATTAAATAAAAAAAAAATAAAAAAAAAAAAATTCAAATGTGTTCGGAGAAAAATTTTGGGTTTCTACAAAGAAAGCCAAGCCGGAATTTAAAATGCTGTCCTCCAAAAGCAGCACTTTCTTTAACTATTAAAAAAGTGAATGGATGCGATGGCACCAACATCAGTTCAAAATTTAGTCAGTGGTTTCAGAAAATGTGGCATTTTCCCCTGTGATGTGGACGTCCTTCTAGAACGTTTACCTGGCATAACATGTGTGAAAGAAACAATCGATGACAGTTTTAAAGAGTTTTTATCGAAGAAGAGGGATATTGTTGTTGGCAATACAATTCCAATGAAGAAAAAGAGAAAACTGGACATTGCAGGTGGAAAAAGTATTGCTCATTAAGTTTACCGGTACGTTGATGATATGGGGGCACCGGTATCAGTACTAACTGGTGATGGCTTGCACAAACAAGTCACTATTGTAAACCAAGAAAAATCAAAAGAAAGTTTTCAAAAATAACCCTGTAGCAATGAACATAATTAGTGAAAAAAAATCAGAAGTATCAAGCGAAGAGAACGAAGTTTTCATTTCTTCAAATGTTTGATTTTTAAGGGGTTTTACTGGCCAAAATCGAAAAAAATCTAAATTTTTCAAAAATTTTAATTTCTTCAAATGTTTTATTTTTAAGAGGTTTAACTGGCCAAGAACGAGAAAAATCCAAATTTCTCAAACATTTTAAATTTCTTCAAATTTTTGTTTTTAAGGGGTTTTACTGGTCAAAAACGAGACAAATCCAAATTACTAATTTTTTTAAAATTTCTTCTAATTTTTTATTTTTAAGGGGTTTTACTGGCCAAAAACGAGAAAAATCAAAATTTCTCACAAATTTTTCCTTATTTCCTCAGTTTATACAATTTAACCAAGCCAGCAGCTATGTTATTGAAAGGTTTTATCTGATAAAGTTAACCAATAGAACAATAACTCGTCGATCCTACTAATTTGTATGTAATTGGACGTTTTTGTGATATAATATTATTGTAAAGGTTATTTTTAGTTTTAAAATATATTAAGTTTATCATCTAGTCAGAGGTTATCCTATCTTCTGCGATATAGTTGTTAAAATTTGTTTGCAACTGAATTATAAAATTTAATAAATAATTAAAATTGTGATGAAGTAAAGGCAATATTATAATTTAGTATTTGTATTAATTTGCAATCAACAAATCCTCCTAGCGAGTTAATTGCAAGGAAGAAATTAGGAATGTTCGGTTTAATTATAAACACAAGGGTTTCCTAATATGTTTCAAACCACCGAGAGATTTGGTTTTGCAGTAACTTCTGCTTGTTCTTATTTAAGCTTTTGTGTAATTAAAAGTTTGTCACAAAACATGTAACACTGAGTACAGGAATGTATAATGGTGATGGAATGTTGTACTTTGAGTTTATGTTCCTTAACTTATACTGAATGTCGAATTTGTTCACTGATGACATAATATGATTTCTGTAGTAGTCCTAATTTCTTCTAGATCTATTCTATGTTGTTTTTGATACAAATTAACAAGAAAAACATAGGTTCAACTAGAATAAGCATAATAGTAAATTAAATGCGTTTTTATTAAGAGAACATTTCAAAAATCATTATAAAGTATGTACAAAAAGCTATCATTTAGATTTATGGAATTGTAACTGCGTCTGTTTAAATTACAACTTCTTTTGTTTGGAATAAAATAATGTTAAGTTGCAACTTTAGTTATGTTTGTAGTTAACAGAGTTTTAGTTTTATTATTTCACACTGAAAGTAGTTCCAGCCTGAACAAACTTTGCGTAGATTAATTAGCATAACTTTAATGTACAATTTTGACAATAAGTAGCCTGCAGATAAGTCACTAAAGAGGAAATCTGGTTTTAAAACTTCATGAAAATTTATATTCAAATTAATTGCATTCGAAAATAAAGGTTTTGAATTAGGTGTGGAATTTAGTGGAATGTATATTATTTAAAATTTTCAAAGAAATAATTACTGTATTATGAAATATGTGTTATATAATAACATTCACAGAAAAATAAGACGAATTGTTTGGTTAAAAGTTAAAAAAGCAAGAAATTTTCTTTTTGATATCTAATTGATTATAAATAAATAAACACAAATTAGTAGCTGATTGGTTATTTGAACTGTTTAGGTGAAATTACTACCTTTTTGGTTAATCATTTGTGTACATTTTTTTTCCAATTTGACGTACTACTATTACTAAAAATGAATATCCATTTCTCATATAAATATAATAAAATTCTAAAGAAAAATGACACATAATTAATAAGATGAAATAAAGAAAGGTATTAGTTTTTGTATAAAAAATAACTATAACAAAAGATATTATAATAATTGAGCTTAACGAAAATATTAGACTTCCTTGTTTTTTCACGATAAGAAAAAAAAAAACGAATACAGTATGTAATTTATGATATAAAGTAATTCTTCCTGGTTTACATAAATCCTTTAATTTACAATCTAATATTGACTCAAATTAGCTGTTTTACAAAATGATTTGTTAGTTTAAAAATAAAAATTAAGTAAAAGCCTTATACCTTTGAAAACAATGTTTAAGTAAAATTTCTTTTTTGTAAACTCAATTAATTATAAGTATTTTAATTATTTTTAAATTCCAAACTATTTGTGATCATCTTATTAGACATCAATAACTTAACTGTGAGTTATTAAATTCAAACTGAGCATTTAACTTGTTTTTGTTTGCAATTTGTTCTCTTTATGTAACTGTAGCCTACTCTTGTTTATTGTTTTGTAATTATTGTACATTTTAAGAACATGCAGATAACTATATTATATGTTACAATAATGTTTGTAGATTAAAACCCATCTAATATATAACGCTAAAATACCACTGACTGACTTACTCATCTCAGTACTCGAAAACCATACCGCCTAGGAATGTGAAATTTGGTTCACATATTGCTCATAGGCTCTAAAGGCGCACTAAGAAAGGATTTTAAAATATTTAAATTTATTAATATTGAAACAACCCCTGAAACCATAAATATTGTTTGTTTTATATCTTAAAAACCATGAGGCCTAGGGATGTGGAATTTGGTACACATATTGCTCATAGGCCTTACATTTGCACTAAGAAAGCATTTTGAAATATTTCTCGTTTAAGGGTTGAAACAGCGACTAAAACTATAAATAATGTTTGTTTTATATCTCAAAAACCATACGGCCTAGGAACGTGGAATTTGGTACGCAAATTTTGTTGCTCATAGGTGCTACAGGCGCACTAAGAAAGGATTTTGAAATATTTTGCGTTTAAGGGTTGAAACAACCCCTAAAACCATAAATATTAATTGGTATTCTTTTTTTAAAGCTAGAGGTCTGAAATTTGGCATTTATTAATTTTAAGGAAGTATTTAAATGCGTAAAGCTGTTCAAATCTATCACGATTGTGTTACTTTCAGTTAAGCCAAAAAGCTGAAATTTTGTACATTTATTTCTTGCAAGATACATATAAAAAGTAAACCAGTTTTAGATTCAGTTCGTCCTGATAAGGGTGAAAATGTGATAACAACCCCTACAAACAATACATATACATTTTTATACCTACCTTAAAGCTAGAGATCTGATAATTTGTAAATTTATTTATTACAGGATAGATAGAAAAAATAAACCATTTTTACATTTTGTCACGTTCTGCTAAGAGGTGAAAATGTAGTACCTACCCCTAAAACTATAAATAATAATTGAATACCGCCAAGGAACGTGAAATTTGGTACACATAATGTTCACAGACACTAGAGGCGCACTAAGAAAGGATTTTAAAATATATGGAATTAAAGGGTTGAAACAACCTCTAAAACTATACATATTATTTGTTTACTTTCCTTAAAGCCAGAAAGCTGAAATTTTTTACATTTATTTCTTAAAATCATATATAAAAAGTGAACCAGTTTTACTTTTTGTAACGTTCTGCTAAGGGGTGAAAATGTAGCAGCAACCCTTAAAACAATTAATATAAATTTTTATACTTTCCTGAAAGCTTGAGAGCTGAAATTTTGTACGTTATTTTCTTACAAGATGCATATAAAATAAACCACTTTTACACTTTGTAACGTTCTGATAAGGGATTGAAAGTATTATAAATCCTTAAAACTATAAATATTAATTGAATAACGTTGAGGAACGTGAAATTTGGTACACGTATGCTCATAGGCACTAGAGACGCACTAAGAAATAATTTTAAAATATTTGGCCTTTAAGGTTTGAAACAACCCCTGCAAAAATTAATGTTGTTTGTTATACTTTCCTTAAATCTAGAAAGCTGAAATTTTTTACATTTATTCCTTAAAAAACACTTTAAAAGTAAACCAATCTTACATTTTATTACGTTCTGCTAAGGGGTGAAAATGTCATAACAACCCCTAAAAACTATAAATATTAGTTGGTATACTTTCCTTAAAGAAAGAGATCTGAAATTTGGCATTTATTAATTTTAAGGAAATGTTTAAATGCGTAAAGCTGATCAAATCTATCCCGATCTATGCATGCGCATTTTAAAGTCGTATCTGTTCGATCTGCAACATCCAGCTAAGATTGTGATTTACCAATCTGTAGATATAGCGGTTGAAAAAGAAGACGCTCTTCACTCTGAATTCTTTATTTTTAATTGATTTAAATTCTTGAACTAACATACCTTGACGTAGACAATTGACTAGCAGCCAATGAACAAAATATACCAAACTAATTGAAAATACATGCAATAATTCACTTTCGTGAAATAAAAGATGAAAGAAAATGAGGGAGAAATATTACAATTATGCATCATAGTTATACAAAACAATTTTCTATAGCGAAGCACGGGTATTCAGCTAGTATTGTAATTCAGTAATTAAACTTTGAAATTTTTATGCAGGTATGATTTAACAAAATTTGCCTACTTGGAAAAAGTATGAAGGACATTTTCTGTTTAAAATTAATATAATGCTGTTTTCTAAAGTATAAGAACGAAAACATAATTTTCACTTGACAAAGACGCCGAGGGTGCTAATGATAATAAATCATGTTAGCAATCAACGATTTACCAGGTGCTTGTCATGTATGGTGCTGTTTGTATGAAACGTCAGAAGCAATGTTTGATATAAATCATTGTAAACTGGCAAACAAGACGTATCACCCTCAAAGATAATCTATCGACATTATGTCTATTAACAAGTCCTAAGACAAAGAGTACAAAGTCATTTAAATCTGATTTCCTAAATATTCTGTCAATACAATGACATCAGTGCACTATTTTGTACCTAATAAATCCAAGGAAAATATATTTTTCAAATCCTAGTGGTTCTAAACTATATAATTGTATAAAATTAACAGAATGTAAATAACCGAATAGGAAAACAAGTTCCAGTAGTGTTTGTTGATAAGAAAATTGTATTAATATTAAAATGCATAATTATGATATGGTCATTTGTTCAAGTACTATTGGTTTAGATAAACAAAGTATATTTATTAATAAAAAGGATCAGATTCAAATTGAATGGATGCACATGTGAAAATAATCTATTAATTTGAAAATATTATCTATTAACAGTTTGTTAAATACAATATTTTATAGTTTTACGACTTAAAAAATTTAGCATTTAATAATTATTTAAATAGGTAAAATACCTGATTGTTCTTTTTGACAATCAGTAGATCATTGGGTGGTTACAGCTGTTTCATGTAGACTATGTACCCCTCTTCAGAACAAACGCAGAAAGTTCTGTATAAAATATCAATTCTTAGATCATCAAGCAAATAAAAAGTTTACAATACAAAACCATAATTCACAAAACAACATTAGGAAGGGTTAGGCTTAGTGGCGATCTGACTTTCACTGCAAAACGTTTAAATGGAACGCTTTAATATTTTGAAATGTTTTGTAAGTTTTCTAGGTTTCATAATAGTATTTTTGAACATTTATATGCCTAGGCAATCATTGAAAGTGTTAAAGAAGCGAAAGAAAAAAATAGAAAACAAAATACATGTGGATGATTACTCAGGTAATTATATGCCTATACACTTAACACCTAGGCCTAGTTCAAAAACACCTACTGAAAGTTATTTAAGAAAGAAAATCTGTTAACAACTTTCAAATTATGATTTATTTAGCCAAAATGACGGTATAGATACTTGTGATGTATTAAAGTTGAAAATTAAAATTTTTGAACAAATGGTATCAGTTATGGCAGTTCGTGAAAGAGTGTAATGGAAGATTGTCAGTGTTTATTGAACACAGTTTAGGTTTGAGTATCAAAATTGTTTTTTAATGTAATGAGTGTGAACGGAAATGCTCTAAGGGAAATGAACCCAGTAGGCCTAATTGTAAATCTAAATTGAATACTCGTTTGTAGTATGGTATGAACCTACCTAGACCTCCGGTGTTTTAAATATTATTTATGCAATGCTTTAAACAATTTTTATTTGGAAAGTATGAAAGAAGCAGTTGAGGAGTCTGTTGAGGAAAATAAGGGAAAGAAAGACATTACAGCAGCATTCGACTAGGGACTGGTTTATTTAAAGAATGCTGTCATATTGCCTATCTCGCGCCTTCTATTTCGCTATTATATTAAATACTGCACAAGCCAATATTTCAACCAACTTATTTAAAGCCAATATCGCAAGCAAAAATAATATGATACTATGCCTACGATATGCCTACGTTTACTACTCGTGGCTGACCAGATCGAACAAAAAATAGCAGTTTATGAAACCGTACAAGCTTTCCTGTTTTCACACTGATTTAAATAAAAACCCGAACCACAAAACAAGGAACAAAAACAATAACTAAACAACTAAATTGTAAGTTATGTTTAATACGTTAACCTTAATACAATTTAGTTGTTTAGTTATTGTTTTTGTTCCTTGTTTTGTGGTTCGGGTTTTTATTTAAATCAGTGTGATTTTGTCGCCACAGTACTCTTTTATTTGTTTAATTTCCTGTTTTGTTTTTCAATGTTAAAATATTTCATAAATAGTTTTTATATGTTGTAGGCCTATTCCATTTAAACAGATGGAAGAGATTTAAAGAGACAAGTAATTGATAACAATATGTTTGATCTGTTTGGACTGCCATTAACAGCTTAAAATTTATCAAAATGTCTCTAGAATGAACGAAGTAAGCTTAAAAAAAGGTGTTAAAACAGAATGGTGTAAGGTGGGAAAATATGCTGATTATTAAAATTGTATAAATGGTTCAGTTTAAGGGGTAACTTGTTTCTAGATTTTGTAAAATAAGAAGAACATTTTTTTAAATGCTCACAATATTATTATACAGATTAAGCCAATGGAATTTAAGTTTGAAATTCATACGACTGTTTTTAAGTTTAAATTACATTATTTTTGTGTTTAGAAATGGTAAAATAAAACAATAAACTGTATGTGGAATTTCATTTTTTAACTTAATTCATCATAAATCCAAAAATAAGTTAATGTGCAATATTCTAATTTAGCCTGCTATTTGTAAACTTATCTAACAAAGCACGTTGAATGCGTGACATCTTCCTTTGACCAAAGTTACTTGTTCGCACTTGTTCTACTAGTTTTGTCACGTATCACAAGGTTTTTTTGGAAGGTCTATACAGAGTGTTGTGCAAGACCCTTACCCCATCTTATCTTTTATTTATATATTTAAATAAATCAAACCTGTTATGACTGTTAACTAGGACCCCTGAAGTTCCTTGTATTTTAGTTTTGATGTTGGGCCTTTCCCAAAATTTGTAATTTGTTGCTTAATTCAACTACAATTAATTTGTATTATGTAAAATAAAATGGCATAAATACAAAATTGATGGCACTTATAAAATATGTTTCTGTTAATCATAACCAAAGTGACAGCATAAAATGTATATTTTCAGGTTACAGTTACAAACTTATAACACTGTAACTGGTATTATAAACTTATATCAGTTATAAGATTGTAATTGTATTCGTCACTGATGATGATAAGTTAGTAATCGAAACGCGTAAGACTAATATGCTTTTCTTGTGAGAATCTGTATTATTACATTATTATTTATATAACATTGTAGTGATTAATATTCTGCTCAAAACTCTGATACTTTGATGAACATTACTCATGATACTCAAAATTCCTTTAACAAAATTCCTCACCTGTAACAAAAATATCTTAGTTGTGGTTTAATTATATAAATGGTAGTACTATCTCCACGATATAGTACTATTCGGGGAATACTTTACTCCCGAAAAATATTTCTTTCATTATTACGAAATACACAATATTCGATTTTGATTTATTGTTCGTGTTTTGATTTATCTGTTTAAACGTGATTGATTTTGCGAGTTGTCCATCGCAATATTATTCCAAATGTTCCAGTTTGGGAATAGCTTTGAATGCAGGCGTTACAACGTCTGGTTCTGTCTTTGTGAAGTATTTTTGAAATTCAGAACAGTAAGCGAATTATACAACAAAAGAAAATTGCTATAGGTTAAAAAAATGTACATCATGTGGTTAAAAAAGTATTTTATCTAATACTATTACAAAAGTACAATTGTTTTAATAATAATAAACGGTACCAGGAACTGGCACATACTTTCTCACAAACATATTTAAATTACTAAACAGATTCACTGGTCACTTCTTAATATTGTCGGTGGGGTATGAGAGGTGATTTATTAAAGTAGGAGATTAACTAATACATATTATTATTATTATTATCTAAAGAGAAAACTATTTGATCGATTTCGAACAAATTTGAACCAAACACGTTAATTAGGCCTGTATAGATGAACGAAAAAAAGGTTTGGAAAATTTTTGAAAAACAACCCCATTTATGGCCAAACCCCCTCCCCCCAAATCAGTTATTATTATTATTAACTAAACGAGAATTTTTAGAAAGATGCGGTTTTTTTTGCATATGGTAGGGTACATTAAAGACATTTTGTAAAAACCACTTGTTTGGACTCAGGGGGTCCCAAAAAGGATATTTCCACAAAAATCTCAACATCGATTTTTTTGCGATCACTCTACTTTCTCTATATAGTATAGTGAGAAAGTAAAAGAGTCAGTATAAAACCCACACTGATCTTTTCGAAAATTTTAACAAAAACACGACTTGCCCTACTCATCTGAAAAATATTGTGAACAATAACAATTCCAAACTTACAAAATTCATCTTGCACAAGAATTAAAAATGACGACGACTTTGAAAGAAGAGTTGAGTCCTATAAACAATTCGAAGTGGACATATATCATGACGGGCAGAGAAAAACAAGGGGAATATTTAGTATTTTGATAAAGCGAAATTTATGTTAAACGGAAAAGTGAACCTCAATAACTGTTGTTTCTGAGACAGGGAAACCACTCATTCCATA
>JAGFPH010005580.1:0-17701 GCA_018207615.1 Philaenus spumarius
TAATAATAAAGATTTTATTTTTTGAGATGAAGTTAGAACACTTGGTTATCTCTTTCATTTACATTCGTACACATAAACACATTTTTATAATTGCTTAAATATATGAAAAGGCAAATAGAACAAATCATCAAAAATAATCATATAAACAAACAATGTTTTAAATTAGTAATAAATTGAGAATATTTTTTAATATTAGAATCTAGTCATTGTAACTATAATATAATATACCTTAAACCTAAGTTAGCCCAATGGCACTTCAAATTGTTAATTGGATAAGTTCGAATTTTGATTAATCCTTTACACAATTGGATAGGCTGCAACCATGGCTCAGGAAATGGAGAATTGCTGTGAACACAGATAAAACACAAACAATCTACTTCTCCATAAAGCTTAGACAACCCAATGTGCAGGTAACTCTCAACAAATACATAACATGGAACCGTCATGTCAGATATCTTGGAATATAGCTTATAGTCTATCCGCTCGGCCGTGATACCTGACTTCTCGGAACTCAACGCCCCCTCCACTAGTTTGCCACCGGCAGGCCCGGCGAGCGGGTAGGGAGGGGCGTTGAAGTCAGGTATCACGGCCGAGCGGATAGACTATAACTCCAAACTAAAACTGTCCCGTTACCTCAAGCAAACACTGTCAGGAGCTAAATCTGTCCGTGGCAGACACCTTAAAGTCATAAATGCCAATAGCCCACTACCACTTCGTACCAGGCTGTTCTTGTACAAGTGATACATCCACCCAGTACTCACGTACGCATCTCCAGCTTAGTGATGCTTGCTCTGTTGCTTGGAAGAAAAGGTTGGACTCTTTCCAAAACAAAACTCTCCGTTTCATCACAAACTCCCCATGGTACAGAAGGCCCAAGCCAGCTGCGCGAGTGGGCTGGGTGCGAAGCGGGGGTGCATTTCTAAAAACATCCGCCGCACCGGAATGCGACCAAATTTTGTAATTTTTTTATTGTTCTAGGGTTTTTGTTAAAAAAATGTAAAATAGGAGTATATAACATTAATACGTTTTTAATATACTTATTATTTGGTTGTAAACTAAAGAAGCTGCCAGAAAATCATCATGCAGCCTTTATGCAAGTGAAATTCGAGGTTTTATTACAAGTCAGGCATATAAAAATCAAGATATTAGTGTAATATACTATGGCAAAAATTATTATTACAAAGTATGATATTTTTTGCTAAATACGTGTGACAAAATACATTGACAATGTCCGTTACCGGGCAGCCCAACAAATGCAGCTGGGCAGTTTCACGCAATATTTTGAATTGTATACAAACCACGATTGTGACTGACACAGTGCTCCTACAAAAAACTTTAAAATTAAAAAAATTAAAGTTTAAAACATTTTTTAATTTATATTACAATGGTTTACCTTATTTTGGGTTCTACCACGTGACTTCTTATTCAAACTGACGCGTTTCAGAGCATTTGCTCCATCTTCTAAGTACATTTATATTAATATCACTCAACCGAGATCATTAACACATTAAGATTTAACAAAATATATTACGGACAAATTACAACACTTAAACGTATAAATTAGCGCGAAAGTTTCGATTCGCATCGTGTCAATGCCCTAGGACGACTGAAGTCTCATATCTACATCTACGCAGCGGTATTTATTTAAGATTATTCTCTTGGATTTTAATGGCTGTATCGTACAATGTATTTGAAGAGAAATTTAGCTTATAGTTCATTGGACTGTGCACATCATGCTTCGAGTCTTTATATATCTCGAACTCTTTGATCGCGTCCATATATTTCCCTTTTCTGCACATATGTAATGGTTCCAAGTTGGTATCAAAATCTTTATAGGATTGATCTTCGTCAATAAGATAATTGTTTTGGGTCCGAATTAAAATTTACTTTCATATTATTTTTGTATTACAAATTAAATACTTGCTAAAAATTAAATGTGTTTTTACCGTGTGCACTGTTTTTTTTATCAACATTAAGTCAGTGCAATCGTGGTGTAAATAAAGTCTTGTAGAGTATAGTTGGACGCGTACACTGGTTGCCGTGAGCACAGTTAGCTTGGGCCTACGTATCTTAAGTAACCAAGGGAACAAAATCCCATCACTCGAGGAATTCATACTTAAGCTTTCAAACTCACTCAGGCACAGTGCCCAGGGCTCTCACCACACTCACCATCATCACAGACCCTGCACCTCAGCAGCACAAAAGGAAACGTTCCTTATGTCGGGTTTACGAACCACCATACGCATTTAAAAAATTAAAGCTCAATCTTAAACAGCAGTCCAAACATTTTCAGTGTATAACATGTATTCATCATCTCGTTCCCATTCAAAATTGTAATCTCCTTAAAGTCATGTTTAGTTTCAGACAAACGGCCATTGATTTCAACAGATGCTGTCAACCATGAAGACCACTAAGGCCTTGCTAATTTACTAGATAGTATTTTAAACAGCCCTGCCAGTGACGTGAAGATTTTTTTATTGGCCGAGCGGAAGCCAGGTCTCCGTTTTAGCTCGACCGTTCGGTATTTGATCTGTGTGTCTGTCTGTCTCACGATTACGGCCAAATTCCTTGACCGATTGTCATAATTTATTGCATGAATGTTCCTTATTCCTATGCCGAGCTATGTATGTATACGTTTTTCTCCATTTTTCATTTTTAACCCCTTAAATTAAATAAAAATGGCCGCCGCGCCGTTTCTCTCAGTGTAATCTTTTTTCCAAAGCCAGTTTGTGGCTTAACCGTAAGCCAAATTTTAAACAATAATAACATTTTGCTACAGCAAATTTAATGTCCTACAAACTTTTTTTCTTGATTTTTTTCCGTATCTCTACCGGTGAGATCACAAAATGGCCGCAAACTTGAAATTTGTTAAAAATCGTCCAAGTTTTTGTATTTAAACCAGTTTTTATTCTTAAGATATCTTCATAAAACCTCATCATTTTATGGAGACAGAGAGAGAGAGAGAGCGCTACCTGCTGTCTTGCTCTTTCCTGTGCTACGTCAGTGTGGCCGCTGTGACTGTGAGTGACTTGTGCAGGGGGAGCCGAGATAAGGTCATCGAGTGAGGTCTACTGTTCACAGAACTACTAGTATAGCAATATTTTACTGTGGATTGGCGATTCAGATTTACTGGCTAACAGCAACACAAAATTTTTCTATATAAAATTATGTTTTTTTTTTTACGTGCTCCTTCCACCGAGGACTGGCATTCAGAATTATAGTGTTTGCTGTGTTTGAATGGCAGCACCGTTAACAAATACTAGTTTCGATTCTGTTCTATCTTCTTGTTGGTGAAATCATCATGTACTAATTTAATTTCATGAAGCTTTAAGCGCTATATTTTGTTTCAGTTGATCACATGGTTTACTGCTTCTTGTAGTTCAGCTGTACACAAAATATATGTACATATATTTCAGATGCATTGAAAATAATTAGTAAAACATTAGAATAACTTTAGTAACTATAAAATTAAAATGTCATATTTATAAAAGGATTAATAAGTTTTGACTTGGGTTATTACATTGAAATAAAATCAAGTTATAATCCCAATTTTACTCTCTCACGGCATACAAATTGTAGATATCCCTTACTGCTAAAACACCAAAAAACCAACCGATTGCCCGAAACAACCTAAAGTTTACCTAAAGTATTTTTGACCTGACCTCTGTAATAATTATTATACATTTCAAGAGTTAGAGGAGGTGGGTATTAAACTCATCGTGAAAAATAGTAAGGCAATTCTCTATCCATTTCAAGACAGTATATAGTCCAGTGAATAGAGGGGGTCTGCCCTACAAAAGGTCCGATAGTCCTGCATTTTTTATATGTTGTTTGGGACCATTAGGTAGTAAATGTTGGCACTTTTTTCAATGTTTGGCCTATAACTTCTTTCCTGTACAATTTCGCTTTTACACCATTATAGCTACCGAATTGTAGATGACAAAATATCCAACAAATTTTCTTGTTTAACTTGTTTTATACGACCAATGGTTACCGAGACATGCGACAGCGAAATAAGTGTAAAATCTCAAGTTTTGCAAAAGTTTAACTTTCTTGCCACTTTGACTCACGAAAACTCTATGAAGGCTTCATTTGAGAGAAAACGTTGCTTTTATAAAAGTTTAGAACATTTAATTACCTATAAAATCCAAGCCTCAAACATTTTTTAACATCAAATTCTGAAGAGTGGGGTAAATTTAAAAAAAAAATATTTAATGGAATTTTTGTCATTTTTGCCCAAGATGTTTATAATGTTATAGAGTTCATTCATATAATTTTCATAAAACTCAAGTGATTTTGAATTGTTAATAATAAATATAAATGTCACATACACGTTTCCTATGTGTTCTGTCTAATGTTTGTGCTTTAAGATATTCAATTGGAACAAGTCTGCAACGAGGGGACCCGTCACAGGTATAGAAACATTCTACAGAGGGTAATGAATGGGTCGGGTGCTTTTCTCCGTTACCAAAACATTTGCCCAAACAACCCTAATTACTTACTTATTTATTTACTTTATAACCTTTATGTACTTAGTTTACTGGAAGTTTTGGCTTTTTCGGGTAGATTTGAATCTACTATGTACCTTACCGAGTCTTGGATTTGTGTGTTTAAAGTGGCTTTAGTGTGGGTTGGTTGGTACATGTGTGGGTTGGCTTCTACAAGCCAAGGGACTTCAGACAGTGAGTGTTTTATATGTGGAAAGAGTTTAGAAGAAGGAGTTACAGTGTTTCTATGAAGAAAAGAGGATTGGAAACTTTAAAGAAAACAAGCCTTGAAAGGGAGAGGACGACGTCGTATTTGACAGAAATACGGTCAACGTGACACGTCAAAACAAGTTCCTCTCAAATGAGAGCAATAACAAACAGTTTGTATCACTCGTCAGAAACGAGCTGGAATATGCCAACATAAACACCAACCAACCTGAAGACGATGTTAATTATGTGCTTATAGTTAGCACAGCAAACTGTACAGCTTACCAGAACGAGGCAGTTTTGATTGGAGGCGAAGACATCGACCTACTCCAAGGGACGTCTCCTCCGGAAAACCCCTATTTTACCCCTATTTTGATGACCCATATCTCGGTAATCATTTTTAGTATAAAAAAACTTAAAGATGCAAATTTGTTGGAAATTTTGTCTTCTACAATTCGGTAGTTATAATGGTATATACGAAAATGCACAGGAAAATGCACAGTTTAGGCCAAAAAATTAAAACAAGTGCCGAAATTTCACGGTTTTCGCGTATAAAAAAAGTTGCCATGGGGCTATACTTTGTCCAAACAGTCAAGCGCTCTAGGCCATAAAATCGATCCTCGCTCCCACACGCGCAGACACACTCACAAGGCCTACCTGTTTAATGGTTCTCCTATGAATCACCAACTAGCCCTTGTGCTACAAAATCACATTTTTCTAACCGTTAACTTTACTTAATTTTCACTCTAATTACTGAAATCTAAATACTATTTCTCGCTTAATGAGTCTAAACATGATACAATTGTGACAACTCTAAGCGGTTTTATGGTCAATAGGTTACAAAATCATAAATTTGACTTCTTAAAAATGGTTATTGACATTTTATTTGAATTAACACGATCACAATAATATATATAGGCCTAATTACAGTAAATTCTAGTAGTGATTTCAAACGTTTGCAAAAAACAAAGAAACTAAATCAGAATCAATATAACAGTGAACGTGTACTAAGAGTTAAATACAAATAATTACAAAATCATTTTGCAATGTTACTGTACAATAAATAACTAATAAATCAATATAATAATATTATAAAACATAAAACTAAATTTACATAACCGTTCTATGTTAAGAAGATCTCTTAAGTGTCTTCTAAAATTGCCAATACGGAAGTTATGTAACATATTCCGGCCGTTACCACGGCTTTCGTCATTAGTGTAAAGTGACCCACACTTAACGGAAGCGAACTCTGTAAAGTGACTCACACTTAAGGGATGTGAAATCTATATTTTCAGATAAACATGTCAATTTTGAGTTAACCTCTGTGGTGGTCAGTGCAGTACATTGGGAAAAGTATAATGTATTTCTGTTTCCATATTGAGTGTATTTTTTTGTTAGCCTACAAGTGTAGTGTTCCTTATGTGAGAGTTATTATTTAGTAAAAATGTCAACAAAATTTACATTCTCAAGCAAGAACAATATTAGCTTCAGTGAAACAGTACTTTTATTTAGAAAAAATTATTTGGGCCGTTTGAAAGATGTGAAAAAAGTTTTGGAAAGAGTGTCGGATGCCTGCAATGTTCCATATGGAACAGTTAAGCGAATAAACATTCAATTAAAGGAAGAAATCACGTCAAATGAAAAAATAAGACAGAACAAACTTGTGAAGAGTACACAAAGCTGTAGTTAGAGCTCTCTTCTGTTCAGCAAAACTATAGGATGACGAAAACTTGGATTCATTGCTACCTAATGGTTCCAAACAACATATAAAAAATTCAGGACTACCGTACCTTTTGTAGGAGACCCCCTTTTTGAGTCCCTATTCACTGGACTAATCTGTTAA
Source organism: Philaenus spumarius (assembly GCA_018207615.1). NCBI lineage: Eukaryota > Metazoa > Arthropoda > Insecta > Hemiptera > Aphrophoridae > Philaenus > Philaenus spumarius. The sequence continues at coordinate 6,538 of JAGFPH010005580.1, forward strand.
CACTCTATTCCAAACTATTCTAAACCATTAAAATAAGTTTTAATTGTTATTTTGGTAGGCCTATATAGTTTGTTTTTTATTTTTTGGCGGCGAAATTATAACTATAGCCTAATTAATTGTGAAAAACAATTTTCATGAATGCGTTAATTTTTTATTTACTTTTTACAAGTTTTTACCATCGAACATCAGCGTCATTTATTTAGTTTACCGTGAGTAGTAAACAACATATTAATAACAGACCTGTGTACATTGTCTTCAGCATTAATATTTAAGAAGGATCGATCTACCTGCCTTGTTTTGTTCTCTCTTCCCATTGTCAGCATATTGTGTTCTACTTGTATATTGCTACTTCAAATCTGATTTAGTTTTGTTTGAGAACAAATTTAATGCTGTAAACAACCATATTTGCATCTTTTAATGAACTTTAAATACAGTAAACAAGTCAAAGCTTTAGGATTCTTCAGACAGATTTTATTAAGAATGTCAATTAATGTTGCCTTTAATGTCATAACCACTGAACCTAAAGATTAATTGTCTATCAATATTCAAACTGCTTCTTTTTTTTAGTTATAGATTGTTTGTGTTTTTAATGTTTTTGTTATATTTTCAATTTCATCAAATGGGAGTTGAATTATACCTTGTAACTTTCTTGTTTCTTTTGCTTCCCTTCGAACATGTTAATTTTAATTCTTAATCATACAAAATAAACTCAAACCTCAAATACCTTTGTTCTTTTCTGGAGACGAGGTTACGAGCTTAGGTGATGGACCGAGTGTTGGCGGAATTAACCCTGATTTGAAATTTACACAGTTAATTTTTATTTTAATATGAAATATAAATTAATTCATTGGCTAGATAAAATAAAACTTGAACACAAAATCTCACAATAAATACGTTTACTAACCTCAAACGCGTTTCAACGACAATGTCGTCATCCTCAGTGATGCACGGACTACAGTAACCAAACTATTACATCGTATAACATAGTTATAGTTTGGTTACGGTAGCCCGTGCATCACTGAGGATGGCGACATTGTCGTTGAAACGCGCTTGAGGTGAGTCAACGTATTTATTGTGAGATTTTTTGTTCCGGTTTTATTTTATATAGTTACTTTCTCACAAGTCAAGCTCATTAGTTATTTATTTTATAATTCCAGTGGCTTGTCATACGTACCGTTTATAAGAAGAGATTATTCTAAAAGTCAAAATCAATATTGTATCTATTTTAGCTATTTTCCAATATATTTTACGAACATTTTTTGAATGAAACATAATTATGCCTACTTTTTATTCGTTCATTTATGTATGTAATTTTTGTATTCCTTTTTAATTCTTACAATTTTAAAAACATTTTTATCGTTGGTATTTACCATCGATTTAGAGTTTAGAGGGAGTGTTTGCTACTTGGTACCATTATTCCAATTATTTTTTGATGTGTTTGAATATAACTTAGTAAACGGAATAAACCTTGTGGAGGCTAATGACATGCTATTTCACTAATAAGATGCTCAAGCATGATTGCAATATCATTGGAAGAACAAAATTGTTCTTGCTTATTTTTAATTGTAGCACTATGAATATGTGTATACAGTAAATTTTGCAGAACACTATGTTTAAACAATATCTTGTTTTCAAGTAATTCAAATCAAACTCTTATGATTTTCCCTGTTTAGAAAAAACATATTTGGGCAGTTTCTTGAGAATTTCGTAAGTCTGAAGAAGACTGTATGAAACTGGTTATTCTTGGTCCTTCACTCCCTTAACTATATGATTGAGGTTGAGGCCTGCACATCTTAAGAACCAATTTAAGGAAAATCAGTAACAAATTGTTAATGAATTTCTTAGGAGTTTTCACGATATCCACGCAAGATAGCGCGGAAGATTCGAAGTTTACAAACCCCATTTAAAAGTCATGACTAAAAGTTATACTAAATAAATAGGCTATTGAGCTTGACATTTGAGAAGATAGAATAAAAGCTTGGTTATAGTTGTTACACTTATAGGTTGATTAATTTAGCTCGTGCATCAATGAAGAAAACGATTTTGTTGTTGAAACGCGTTTGAGTTAATAAACGAATTAGTTGTGAATTCTGTGTTAAGTTTTTATTCGTACAGAAAAGTTGAAAATCAAACGATCGTACTTTATAGTTTAAGCTTGACTTTAAACATACGGAAAACCGCAGCACATTAAATTCAAATTGATAAGTTGTTGCCCTTAACAGCTTAATTCTACTCAATTTGAAACACAATCGAAACTAGTTTTACATATTCTGCATATTCTGAGTACATTATCTTTCCAATATCCAAGCATTACAAATTGACGGTATTGTTTCCCTACACTATCAACTTATATGAACACTCAATTGTTTTGTTTGGTAAACTGTAGATTGTAATAACATGTCAACAACATACCTGCACAATATTTTCAATTTAATATTTCTGCAGGATCGGATCTAAATCTGCCCCACTTTCTCTCCTCCCACTGTTTCACCCAGGATTATTTTATGCCATATTGTTGTACTGGGATATTGCTACTTCAAACATAGTTCTTCCATTTGAGGACAAATTAAACTCTGGAAATATCATCGTATTTGCATACCTCAAATCAGACGCATTTCAGTGAATAAGTTTTTCTATAGAAAGATTATTATGAAAGTTGATGGGTTAGTTTATTATCAAGCCACAGAACGTTTCAATTAATTATATCCTTTTATTATTTTTTTCAGATCTAGATTATTGGTTTGATTTCAGTTATGTTTTAGCAACTAATCGAAATAAAGCTTTAAATGAGACATTATTGTTTACAAAAGTTAATTAGTAAAAAAATCACACTGAATATCTTTGTTCATTCCTGTAAGAACTATAACAAAAATATATAATATGTTCATAGATTTTTTTATTTTAGTCCCTTATCAAAAAATATACCTTGTTTTGAATTTTTTACAGTTATCTCATAAAAGGTCAAACATTATAGAACTTTGCATCGTATACGTATTATAGAATGTTTTAAAAAATACTAAGAAATATTTTAAAATGATTTAAGTTAATCGTTAATGATTTATTTATTGTCAGTTTAACTTTTGCTAGTAATGATTCTCACCTACAATCGAAAATAAATAATTTCCTTAAATTGGTAAATATATTTACCGTTAAAATTGGAATTTAATTTTTCTGCCGTAAGTTATGAGCCCTTCCAGGCTGGGGTTTCACTGTATTACTTTTCGATATCAGACATACACCACCTTGAATTGTTCACAACATCGAGATATTCTCAAGTTTTATAATTGAAAAATGGTTTACAAAAATATTTAACTAGGATTTATTGACCGAGCGTAAGCGAGGTCTCCGTTTTAACTCGACCGTTCGGCATTTCGTCTGTGTGTCTGTGTGCCTGTATGTCTGTGTGTCTGTCTCACGATTACGGCCAAACGCCTTGACTGATTTTGATGATTTTTTGCATGAATGTTCCTTATTCCTAGGCCGAGCCATGTATATATACGGTTTTTTCCATTTTCATTTTTAACCCCTTAAATAAAATAAAAATGGCGGCCGGACCGTTTCTCTCAGTGTAAGTTTTTTTCCAAAGCCAGTTTGTGGCTTAACCGTAAGTCGAATTTAAAAGCTAATATTATTGTGCGGGCAGCAATTAAATTTTAAACAAAATTGTATTCTTGATTTTTTCCGTATCTCTAACGGTAAGCTCACAAAATGGCCGTAAACTTCGAATTTTATAAAAATCGTCCAAGTTTTTGTATTTCAACCATGTTTTTATACGTTTATTCTAAACCAATTCAAAAGTGTTCCGTACCTTTTTTGTAGATAAAGGATTAAAGAATTCATATATGCCAGTAAACAAAAATATTGAAGTAAAATTAAGAATGTTATTAGCTCAAGAAACAATCACGTTCAGTAACGAAAGGAAAATGTTTAACTTTAGGCCTACATAAAAAGTAGTAAAAATTATTGTAATTTTTTTCATAAATGTAAAAAAGTTTCGTAATTTAGTTCTAAATAGAATTGTATTAAAATATTTATCAATTTCAAATTTCTTATTTTGAAAACACCAGTTTTTATGTTCCTACTACAAGACTGCCTACAAATCTAGGCCTGTTTTGAATATTAATTTAGGAATATATCATTTGCCCAAAAATGACATATTATTATAAGAAAGTGTAGAGAATAAATCAAAGAATTGAACTGTATACCTGTAAATTATCATTGTAAATTTCATAAAAGTATTTGACTTAGCTTTACTTGAATTACAAAATGAGATGAAACAAATGAAACATGGCGGCGATAAAGGACATACAAAAAATGACCGTAGATCATCGTGGGAAGTGTTGATAGGCCTACATGGGTTGAGATCACTATCACGACGTTTTAACATCGTTTATTTTCATTATTTTTAATATTGGAATATTATATGGAACTTAAGTTAACTTATGATACATTGTTAAGTTTGAGTTATTTAAGTATATAAATATTTCATTGTATGTTGTCCCTCTATAACGCGATATGTTTAGCTATCTTACGCATTATTAACCTAAATAAAACACAATGCCTCTACAAGAAAACCTTTAGCAGTTAAAGCTCAAGAAAAGAAATAAAAACGAGAACTAGAAATTCCGGAATCGCGGGAATTGTAAATAATGTTTCACTGGCTAAACCTTGTGCTTACTTCCTTACTGGCATACTATTTTTAACCTAAGCTGAAAACCACATTTGTTATTTCAATGAGCGAGGTCTACTGTTCACAGAACTACTAGTATAGGCCAAATTATTGAGTAATTACTATAGCAACCGGTAAACAACGTCAACCAACTGAGACGATTCGTACCGATTAATTCTGATTTCACATTTACCAATCCCACATCGGCATGACGTTGGCGTTCATGAAACCTTAGTCCACGGCCACACTATGCGATTTTGTCGCAGCGATTAAACACGTGCGACAATGAAATTAGTTGAACACATTGAATCAAATGAAGGTGGCCAAATCATGCGACAGATTTCCGAACGCAACTGGCTGCGTTTCTTGGTCGCTGCGGAAAAAACGCATCCCGTGTTAGCTTATGGAGCCGGCCACGAGTATGCGACAAGTCGCAGCGTATAGCTTCCCCCACTCTGTGCAGTCCTGCCATTCCAGTGTTGTGAGTTGAGATTGGCAGTACAGATATTATTTTCTATATATGTTGGGCGTTGATATTATTTTTTATTAGTGAAATCAGTACTCGGCCCGCTATATGGGATAATACCAATGAATACAGAAACAATAGTTTCTGTATTCATTGATAATACTCTGAAAGAGTACAGTGATAAGGACTTAAAATCCAAATCGTGGATAGAAGTGGCTGGAATAGTTATTAAAAACTTTGACCAAATGGACATCTATGTAAAAAACACACAAGGTAAGAATTGATAATTATTTATCAATGTTAGCAATGACATAAGACGACTTTTAACCCTAGAACTGGTATTTTATTTTCTCTTTCGACCTGTGCCTTCCATTTTGTCGTAGCTTTTATAGTTCCCCAGAATTAAATTTAATTAATTAAAATGGGGGCTTTTACCTAAAAAAAAAAACAAAAAACAAATATAGATAATTTAGCTTATATCTATGATCACTGACCAATAGCTACATTTGGTTATATTAGTTCCCACGGTCTGTTATTTATGCATCGTTCCCACAGTCTGAGTTTAGACAGTAGACACACAGGATGTAGGCCTATATACTTCCTCCGTGAGAGTTTTGTCCTTTTGGTATAATTTTGTGAAACAAGTAAAACAAAGCAAATTGAAATGTGAAATACGTTTGTAAAATAAGAATTTTCAAGACGTATAAAGTTCAATTTCATGACTTATTATTTGTTATAATAATATTTCATTTTGGGGCAAATGGTATATTCCTAAATTACTGTTCAAAATAGGACTAGTTTTGTTAGCAGTCTTGTACTAGAAACATAAAAACCAGTTTTTGCAACAAAATAAATTTGAAATTGATGTATATTTTTACACATTTCTGTTTGGAACTAAATTACAAAACTTTTATATTTTGAAAAAAATACAAAAAATGTTTAGTAATTTTTTATAATAGGCCTAAAGTTATGTAGGCCTAAAGTTGGACTTTTGCTTCCGTTTTGAACATTTTTGGTTTCTTAAGCTAATAACTTTGACAATTATTTATAAACACTATTACTGGTTTTTCGTCGTCATTCCTAAGAAATGCCATTAAAGTATGGAACTGCCCTTGGATTACACGAACAGCATTTAAAGGTTGAACTACAAATCTGCGTTTCCTCTGCTTCTTTAAAAGGTACGACCTAACAGCAATAGCCAGAAGCAAGTCCTCACTCTTCGTCAAAGTCATCTTGATGATTGCGACTAGACGCAAAGTGTGGACACCCCTTGCGACAAAGCGCAGCAAAACAAAATCGTCCGTACGCGTGCGTTTAGTCGCATGCGACAAAATCGCATAGTGTGGCCGTGGCCTAAGAGTAGCTGCCACGCTCACCGACATGTTGTCGTGACGTTGCAATCGTCAATATGTCTGCGGGTTGCAGGTCTTCCGTTTTTATCGGTACGACATCGTCTCAGTTTGTTAAAGTTGTTTACTGGTTGCTAAGGTATTTAATCAATAATTTGGCCTATATAAATCCTAGTTAGATATTTTGTTCACCAATATTCTATTATATAACTTAAGAATATAATAACGTGAACAATGCATATATTGCATGGTGATGCGTGTCTACTGAAAGTTATAATTTATCCAATAAATATTCTTTGGTTTGTGAAAATATTATTGTCTGTTAGATGAGGCTAAAAATACGGCTAATTAAGTCATAATTTTAATTAAATTTGTTAAAAATAAGACCTGTTTGAGGAATAAGTTCAATGTTGACAATACAAATAAAATACTTAGAGAAAAAAGGTGGCAAGAAACCTTAGTACATAACCAAATGTATCTTTGCTTATTCGAAAAATTTAAAAAAGATTTATCTGGATGGGCAACCAATTTATCGAATAAGTTACAATAATATGTGCCTTCTAAATATCGAACTTTAATGATAGGATGAACCCAATATCTTCTATCATTTTTATTACATAACTTACGCCTTAAAAATAACGAATATAGCAGATACAGTCGCATGTTAAATTTACTCATCTTAACACAAGTGAGCACTGAAAACTAAGCAAAATCTTGTGAAATACTGATATCGCCACTGGGTCGTGTTGGTATCGGCACCGAGTCGGTAAATATGAAAGAAGTCTGTCAATATCGGTACTGTTTGTGATTAAGAAAGCTTAAGTCGGTTTAAGTTAGTTTTCATGACCGCCAACATCGTGGCGATGTCGGTTCAGCAAACCAGCGATGTGTGAAATCAGCTGTTATCTGAAGCTTAAAACTAGTTAGATTGCTAATTAAACTACGGTACGTAAGAAGATAATCTTAGTTGTAAATAATGAAACTACAAAATGTAAATCTGCACGAAACAACAAAATTGTTAAATTAATTCTACAGATATATTCCGATTTACAAGAATAAAATGTAAAAAAAAAACAGGCAGTCGTGGGACTACCGTCAGAAGTGAAAACATTTTAGCTTCATATAGCTAACTTTGTTTTCGAGTTATTAAGAAGTATTTTAAATCAATGTATTAATGTTGTAATAGGATCTTAAATGATTGTGGAGATGCGACGGAGTCTTAAATAATTGTGGAGATAAGATAGAGCCTTCAATATTTGCGAAGATGCGATGGAGCTTTGAATAATTGCGGAGAAGCCACTGAGACAGCTATAAAAAGTTTCACTTACTTACCTGAACTAATCAGACACTAAAAGACTTACCTGGAGTCTTTTACGACACCTATGCAAGTTTTTACTTATTTACATGAACGATGCCGGGTACGACAGCTGTAACAAGTTTCCCTTATTTACCTGACCAAAGACGTGTACAACAGCAATACAAAATTTGGTATGGCAAATATAAACATCTGTTGCTTATTTACATGACTTAAGCCGGGCATGACGGCTATAAAATGTTTTACTTATTTACTTGAACTAAGTCTGTAACGACATTTATAAATTATTTAACTTATATATGTCAAATATAACCATCTGTTTCTTATTTACATGACCGAAATCGGGTACGAAAGCTGTAATAAGTTTTCCTTTTTACCTGACCGAAGACAATAATTATGGTACAATAATTAAGACACTATTATAGGGTACAATAGTGGTATAAAACATGAATAATGCCGGGTATGACAGCTGTAACAAGTTCCACTTATTTACCTGAACAAAGACGGGTACAACAGCAATACAAAATTTGGTATGACAAATATAAACATCTGTTCCTTATTTACATGACCGAAGTCGGGTACTACAGCTGTAATACGTTTTCCTTATTTATATGACCGAAGCCGGGCTCGACAGCTATATAAAGTTTTACTTATTTAAGTGAACTAAGCCTGGTACGACAGCTCATGAAAAGTGCCCAACGCGGCTGTATTATATATTACTAGTAAATCCTATTGAAAAATCACAGGCAGATTAATTAGCTACACATCAGAAACACAGTACATCATTTACACAAAATACTATTTAAACCTAACACTTTATCTAGGCCTATATAACTATGCAGACAGGGAATTTTTAACCCTGGAACCAGCAGATAGCACGAAACGTGCGATCATGACAACACATTTGTAACGAGTGATTGTATTGAATTGAATATTTGACCAACTAAAAATCTTCCAATCTCAAAAAGACAAACACCATTGGAAAGGTATTGTTTCAAACTTTAATTTTTGTATTTAACATTTCTTTCTAAAACGTATATTTACATATGTTATCATCGTTAATTTTGGTTTTCGGGTGAAATACAAAGCAATTATGATCTATTTTGTCACTTTTCTAAAGCTGAATTGCGCTCGACTGCGATATTTTGACAATAATGTAGAGATACCTTTGGATTCGTTAAGATTTTAACTTTCTAAAACTGCCATCAAATCAAAAGTCACTTGCATATTTCCAAAGATATGGAATTGTCTGTTAACCTTTGCAATTGAGCCGATTTCAACCAAGAAAACAGCACATTTTGCGTTCGAGATATCTTTTATAATTCGAATTATTTCAGTAGACTGTTTGATATCTATTTATAAACCAAAGTTCAATCTTGCATTTGGTGTAAAGCAAACTATTTTTGACTTTTTAGATATTATTCAAACAGCAGTTGAAAGTAAAGACTTGCGCATAAGTCATACTACCGCTTGAGTTCGCAAAACATGGCTGTTTTAACGGTCATTTTTTTGAATTTCCTTTGTCCGCACGAGATTTTATTTGTTTCATCTCATTTTGTGATTCAAGTAAAGCTAACTCAAATACTTTTATGAAATAACAATTTACAAGTAGTATACAGTTCAATTCTTTGATTTATTCTCTACACTTTGTTATAATAATATTTCATTTTTGGGCAAAGTAAATATTAATAAATTACGTTTCAAACCAGGCCTAGGTTTGTTAGCACCCTTTTAGTTGGAACATAAAAACTGGTGTTTTCAAAGTAAGAAATTTGAAATTGATCAATGTTTTTATACAGTTTTATTTAGAACTAAATTACGAAACTTTTTTATATTTAGGAAATAATTACAAAAAAATTTTACTACTTTTTATGTAGACCAAAAGTTAAACTTTTATTTTTCCTAATTGAACTTTTTTGTTTCTTGAGCTAATAACTTTGTAAATTTTGCACCTATCATTTTTTTACTGGCATATATAAATTATTTGAACCTTTATCTACAAAAAAGCTATGGAACACTTTTGGATTGGGGTTCATTTACTATTTTTGACGAATGTTTGGAAAAATGCTTGCACATGCTAAAAAATCCATTTTTGTTAAAGCTGCCGCCGGTTCTAGGGTTAACTCGGTACATGTGTACAATTTAAGGACTATAAAATTGTAGCAATATTTGTTAAGATTTTGTGTTTATGTGTATTATTATATACATTTCAAGAAAGATAAAAATATTATCTTTTAATTTACTCCAACCTCCACGAAGTCCTGCTGGATGGAGATAAAGCAATTTTATTGCAATATCTTGTATTGATGGAGTTTTCCTCTTTCGCCTTCATGCAAAAAGATGTGATATGTCCCAAAAAACAACCCTGTTGTAAAAATTTGCCCGCAAGAAAACCTCCACAGCCGAAAAAAGAATTTATATGAATGAAATCCCGCCAAAGGAACATGTTTAGTGCTTCGCGCCTCGGTCTTGATGTGCACATAGAAACCTGTGTAAAATAGTTAATTTCTTTCATCGCTGATTTCATTGACGGAGAGCTTAAAAATTCGTCTAACGTTGTTTGAGGAGAGCTTAGAAATTTGTTTCAACGCTGTTTGGCGTGGTGCTAGTTATTTCTTTCAACACTGTTTGGCGGGGTAGGGGTAACGGAAGTAGGGGACGAGGAGACAAAATTACTTGGCTTCAAATTGTGATCCTATTGATCCACAATGAATTGAGTGGTCATTTTGTAAAATGTTTGTAAATCAATAAAGCAAATATATACAGTTTGCTGAGATAGCATTGATTTTAACCTCAAAACGTTAGTTAATTCAATAAAGAAAATTAAAAAATTTTAATAAATAAAGGTCGATTATACAAAGCTAAAATGAATTAGTTTAGGCCTAGGGTGCTTCATCAATTTTAAGGTCTGTTTTAGGTTTACCGATTTGAAACAGAAATATTTAGGTATTATTTACTTACTTAGTATTTATATAGGTACTTATTTTTATTTGGGATATTTTTTCAAATAATCATTTACTAAAAATACTCTTTAAAACTGATAAAAGTAACGAATGTCCCGGTTTTTATTTAATTAATTCTTGTTTATGTACCTTACCTAAGTTTAATATTTTATCTACAAAATGTACTAAGTTTTATATATCTTAGATTTCATTCCTGTAGCTTTGTTAATCTCTGAAACCAAGTAATATTGTCTCCTCGTCCCCTACTTCCGTTATAATAGCTTCTCGCCAAACAGCGTTGAAAGAAATATTAAGGTGCGGCTATACATACACGTCACGTCACGTCACGTCACGTCCCGTCTTTTTTCCAGAGGTTTGCTCCCTGTGTAATCAAATGGAGGTGGCTATACATACACGTCACGT
>JAGFPH010005580.1:26442-45574 GCA_018207615.1 Philaenus spumarius
GAGCCAACCTTGAGCTGAATGGACTATGATATTATATCGGTAAAGCGATCGAGCGCGACTAGAATATCACTGGTGAGCAATACCACTCGAGTAAAAGCATCAAATCCAGTGAGCCAACCATGAGCAGACTGGACTATGATATTATATCGGTAAAGCGCTCGAGCACGACTGGAATATCGCTGGTGAGCAATACCACTCGAGTAAGGGCATCGAATCCAGTGAGATAACCTTGAGCAGACTGGACTATGATATTATATCGGTAAAGTGCTCGATCGCGACTAGAATATCACTGGTGAGCAATACTACTCGAGTAAGAGCATTAAATCCAGTGAGATAACCTTGAGCAGACTGGACTATGATATTATATCGGTAAAGTTCTCGAGCGCGACTAGAATATCGCTTATATACAGTTTCGTTTTTACTAATGCTGGTCTTATTTTTATACTCCGCCATGTTTGTACGACATTTAAATTTACAGAAAACTACAATTTATAGTTAATAGGTAACAAAATTCGCCCCGAAGTTTTACAGCTATCTAGTTTTTCGCCTTATTTATTAGAAAATATCTTTAATAAATATGTACAATTAATTGACAATTTTGTCACTTACGAATAATTCGTAAGTGACAATTATAATTTAAATGTTCATGAACTACTTCCTGCTAATTACAAACGATTATCTTCAAAATTCGATGAAAGATAAGTTATATTGAAGAGGACTGTATGTGACTGTTTCGTCCTGGTATTCACACACTTAAAATAATTTGTATACGGAATCCTTATATAGGTGTAGGCCTACGTATAACTATGTCCTCTCCCCTTATATTACTCCCAAAAGTACTTTAATTTTGTTGGAAACTGAATCTTTTTATTTTACTTAGATACTTAAGGTACTAAAAAAAAAAAAACACTAAATTATTTAATTATTATTTTCGCATGCCACAAGAAAATCATTTATATGCAAGTTTGTAACTATAAATTTAATTTAGTGCTTTTATTTTCAAACAAATAATCTTTTACTTTTATTTTTATTTGTAATTTTACTCATAAATAATTGAGTTTAAATACATATTTTCAGAACAAAACTGCACTCATGATCAATGGCAATGTCACAGTGGAGAATGTGTAGGTATAGGAGGCCGTTGTGATATCAAAGTCGACTGCCTGGACAAGTCCGATGAAATCAATTGTTGTGAGTATGAAACCTAATTTTACAAATGTTATTAAGAAGGCAATGTCAGATAATAGACACGGTAAATAAATAATATACAATGTAAAGGTACGTTTTCCTGGTTTTTTACGCAGCGCGGAACCGATTTGTCTTAATTACGTTGGCATGAGCGTGAAATGTATTACACTGCGTGAAAGTGTTTTGTTAAAAAAGCGCTTTCGGTCGATGTAGGTGGTGTCAGTTTTCGTTTTCAGTATCTAGTTGAGTATAGTGTTTAGTTTTACAAAATGGAGGCAATATGCAAGAAGATAAAGTTGACAGCGGTGTTAATAATTAAAGAAATCACGGATGATGACCGGGAAGAAGAGTTTAGACTATACTAACGAAGTTTGAAATGTTTCGGAATGAATTTGAGTGGTGTGTTCCAAAATCGCAAAAATTAAGGAATATTCTACACTTTGATCAAGAACCATCTCCATGACGAAGAAGAAAAGTTCCAGAATTATTTTAAATTAACCCGTGAAAAGTTCTATTTCGTTTTAAGCCTCGTTGAAGAAGACTTATCAACCTGTCCTTGGTTCGGTTTAATAGTCATTATGGTCATTGCCATCTGGAAATTACAAAAGATGCAAATATTATTAACATTCATAAGCTATCATTATTTTTTCTGTTTTCATATTCATTAATAGCATTAAAACATACCTTATTTATTGTTGATTCATTCCAAATCAGGTCTTTCTTCAAAATGTTTTTGAACTTTGGGTCTTTCAAGTCGTACTGTATTGCATGGTTCAGTACAAACTCAAAAAAAACTTCGACCTCCTCGGCAGAAAACCTCAGTGTGTGTGGTTTCGCAGAATTTTGTGACATTTTGAACAATGGATCTAAAAAATAACACACTTCCTAAACTCAAATGCCAAAAAAATCTAAGTAAATCACGCAGCACTTAATAACGTAATAGACTCCTCCAGAGCAGTCGCATCTATTGCGCCGACGTAACACGTTCCACGCTGACGTTATGCGGCCTCTAGAGAAACACTCCTACTTAATTTCTGAAAAGTACTGGTCGTCGTAAAACGCTCAGAGTATCACGTCGACCACGCCACAAAATACCTGTCGCTAGGAAAACGTAGCTTAAGGCTTGATGTAATCGAACAGACAGGAAAATATGTTGTTCAATATAGTTTTGTTCGTTATGTCTACTAGAAATTCATTTTAAACTTAAGGGAAAGCATGATCACATTAAACTAAATCATACACGCTCTTTCTTAAAGTTTTAAATATAGGTTCTAAGCTTTAATAATGTATTTGAAACCGACTATACCATGAGATTTCGCAATATAAATTGCAATAAGTGAGAGACGATTAATTACAATTCTTTAGAGACTAGTCATTTAGGTTTAAGTGCACTGTTTAGTTTACATATTATACACGTAGGTTTCACCTTTAGGTGGGCTTCACACCAAAGCCAGGCCGGGCCGAACCGAGCCGGGCGAAAATCGCTTGCCACTGATTAGACAGTATTTTAGTAGGAGCTTTCAAATAAAACGCCAGACTGGGCCGAGCAGGGCCGAGCGATTTTGAGCATTCCTGCCTCCCGCTACTTCAAGCGGTTTCTGCCTGCGTTCAGTCTAGCTCGGTGTCCCGACCAGTGTCACTACGTTGCAACTGAGACTGCTAGGAAGGCTACTGAGTGCAAATCCGCTGCAGTGTGAACGCATCGCAGATTTTGCCCGGCCCGGCTCGGCTCGGCTATGGTGTGCAAAAGGCCTTAGATTGGGTTCGATGGTGAGAGTTGATTTATACTCTCAAACTGTGGTGTATTATTTCGTTTGTAAACAAATGATGGCGAATTTGTCCAAAAAATTTTGTAAAAACACGAACATCTTTTTAATAACTCCCATGCACTTAATAACTCATATAGCTTGTAAGTATAAAATTATCTTTAATATGTTAACATAAAATGTATATATATTCCTAGATGAATTTCCCTGTGGACCAGACAGAACCAAGTGCATTGCTAGTGGTCAGTGCCTACCGAAGCAGTATTGGTGCGACTTTTTTGTCGACTGTCCGGACGAGTCTGATGAAAACAACTGCAGTAAGAAACCAAACAACGCATATTTTATTCTATTCTTTTATATGGAAATAAGTACCTATGCAATATAGTTGCAGCAATGTCTTTAAAATGTATTCCTTTTAATTAACAAATTTCCATGGGAAAGATGAACTGTTGCAGGTACTCTTATGGTGAGACCTAAGGTTGGGAGTGTTCAATGAGCAAAATCAAGGTCCACAGAACACATTTTGGGGTGTAATTAAAAATTATATACAAGTATATATATATACAAAAAAAAAAAAAAAAAAAACACCCAAAAACATTTTTTGCCCGAAAAAAAAATTTTTTTTCAGTTGTAAAGAATCCCTCGCCGCCAGCCCGGCTCCTCCAGCGATGGCGTTTTCCCTTGTTGGTTGTACCTTCGGTTCTCGTGCAAGCGTACGTGCGTTGTCAGAATGGTTGGTGGTGATAAAGTTCTTTAAAGAAAGCGGTAAATGAGTAGTTCATTTAACATTGTTTATTAAATCAACTCTCTGCTGGTCCCATACTAAACTTAAACTAAACTAACACTAAACACATAAGGCAAAGGCAAACATAATTTCCCCCATTTATGAGTCAGTCAAGGACGCGGTTGCTCCCAGACTGACTACTTCATCTCTTGATGCTTCCCACCAGCGGCCCCCCCCCCCCCTACTTTACTCTAAACCTCGATCTCAGCAATACGATAAGCCTGCATCTCGACGTTTTAGCCAGTCTGATTTTCCCGAAATTGATCAAAACGTAAAATAAAATAAAAATACCTGGTTCAAATCCACGTGGGGATTTTACAATGTTTTTCAGCTTCTTATCCGAGGACGACGCGACGGCCGGGAAGCGTAGAGTCTGGGTCGATATAGCGGAAAATTGAGTGGGGGAAGGTTATGACCATTAGCCACGCCCACTTTTTTGAGGTTTTTTAAAACTAAACCACACTCCTTTATGGGTTTTTTTTGGGAATTTTGGATTTTTGGGATTTTAGGTTTTGGGTCTTTTGGGGAATTAAGGATTTTTTGTTTTTGGGGCTTTTTTGGGCCACCATCTTTTTTTGGCAGCCATCTTGTTTTGTAATAATTAATATTTAATTTTAATTAATTATTTGTTTTGAAAAAAGTTTAGGTATCTCCGAGACTCGAACCGGGTTCCTCCATGTCACGAATCCGCTGGTCTACGCTGCCTCTGTTAAGAAGAACTGTTTTAGTCGAGTATATAAGTTTAACAGTCGTCATCAATCTTGTATGATACAAGTGTTATAGTGTCTTTGGGATAAAGTGTAAAATCTTATAGTGTCTTGGGTGTTTTTGCCGATCTTACCAAAGTCCAACCGAACGCAAGGCTTCGCTGTAGCCTTGTAATATAAGGTAAAATACACTATATATCCCCCAACATTACCTCAAAATTATGAGATACAATTGTTATAGTGTACTTTGGATATAATATAAAGTACATTATATAACCCGAACAAGACCGATCATCCCCGAGTAAATCCGAATCGTACTTAGTCAAAATTATGGCTTCGCTGTACCGATCTTTTCTGAACTCCCTCATAAGGCTCTGTCATAACTCCCGCAAGCCGTACTTAGACTAACCATAGGCGCTACCGCAACCCCTTGTAATATATTTCTACCAGTAGTACCCGAACTAAACCCCGGACTTAACCTTTGGCTTCGCTGTACCCTTGTAATATAATGTAAAATGTGTTCAAATGTACGGAAAACCAATCTTTTCCGAACGTAACTCTCCCGCACCCTTGCAAGCCGTACTTAGCCGAAATAAAACTTACGCTAACCTTCGGCACTGCCGCAACCCGTGCGTATGATATACGTATTATATTTTTGTTTTTATAGCTTAATTTCAATTGTCTTATTTACTTATACATTTTTACATTATGATTTTCGTTCTGTTAAAATGTAACTACTGTATATTGAAATACTCAAAATGCATTGTGAGTATTCTGGAATAATTGCTTATTTAACTAAATTTAAAGTTTTAAAAATATGTTATTTTTGTTTAGGTATATTGATTTTAAAAGTTTAATTATGACCCAATCTGTATTATATTATGCTGACATTTGCAATAATTCTGATTTTTATCTTTGTGAAATGACTCTACAATTTTGCGCCTACTTAATCTATATTAATGCTCAAACACGAGTTGTTTAAAAAAATATATTCTTAAATACATTTTTTTTAAATTAGATAGACAACAAAAAAGAAAGCAGCCGTGGGACTGCCGACAGAAGTGAAAACTGTCATGAATATAGATAATCTTGTTTATGTTATTTTAATTTTTTTAGATTTCAATTTTAAATGTGACAAGATAAAAATAACACAACTTACAAAATGAGGAAGCACAATGTAAATTTCAGAGGTAATACCAAGTAAACTATTTCAACACAACTTACGAAATGAGGAAGCACAATGTCCATTTCAGAGGTAATAGCAAGTAAACTATTTCAACACAACTTACGAAATGAGGAAGCACAATGTCCATTTCAGAGGTCTTACCGAGTAAACTATATTAACACAGCTTACAAAATGAGGAAGCACAATGTCCATTTCAGATGTATTATCAAGTAAACTATATACTCTGCTTTATACACATGTGAATTATATGTACATATAATAGAGCGTGACGGAATTGAGCGTGACGGTAAAATCTGATTCACCGACCGCAAAATTTATTGGACGAGGTGCGCCTATGGTAGTTTTCACTTCAATAGCTTCTATTCAAAAATGTAATATAGTATTAGGCCTATATGCATTTTATCTTACATGGAACTGTAATTTGGGCAGATGCGCTAATTCAGAAGAAATATACATAATATGGTGGTTGTGGTACATAAAAGAACGGCACTCCAGATTATTAACTCTAATGAATGTAACGATTTCGGAAGCAGCTGAGGAATAAAATGTAATAGCAGAAAAGAATTCACCAGAAGCGAGGAGACTCAGATAACAATAATGTTTTTGTTAACACCAAGCAGGACACTGTAAAAAAAGTTGATAACAGTGGCAGATGGAGAGAAAAGATACTTTCAGATCTGGGCTAAAGTATTTATGGGGATATGGTTGTTTTTATTGGCGCAGTTTTCAACTAGACTTGTCTATTTTAGAAGTTATCATCTGCATAATATAATGGAATCTGAAAACTGTATGGAGGATCGGTTAGCGACAAAACATTTTATTCAATTGCAGCAGGAAAGATGTTTTTCAGACAGTATATAAATGCAGCAGATGGTCGAATGATAAGTGCTCTTATCTCAAGCGTTGGAGAAATCTTGCTGGATAATATTATTTCTTTAATGTTAGATTCTGATCTGTGGAATCGAGTACGTACGTACATAGTGCCGGTTCTGAAAGAAAAAAAAAGGAATTTAATAATGTACCAGGCTATCCTGGACGAACCAAGTAGTAAAATTTTTAGAACTATACGAGACAAACTGAACCTCCTTAATCCCTGAATAGTAAACTGTTCAGCCTCACACCAAAGAACTAAGAAGCAGAAACGAGGGCCAGAAAATTGTACCAACTGGAGAAATACAGCTTTTCATAGATTTTTTGTAGAAAATGCTATTTTATTAAGTTAGCTATGAAAACAGAAGTACATTTTAATCTGCCAGTACATGCATTTTAATCTGTAGTTTATACAGTTGTTTCTGAAATAAGGCGCCAACTTCTGGATCAGATTACGTATATCACAACATTGAATAAAGTTTGTATAAATAAAGGTCTTTTTGTATTTTTACTCAAAAATTACTATAACTTTTGAAGTAAGTGAGATATTTCCAAACAAAGAGTTCAAAATAATACTTAAAAGGAACAATATTGTTTTGCTTTTACAAAGAACTTTAAATTACTAAAACTCTTCTAAAAATTGTTTTTAAAAAGAGAATTTAATGTGAATGCTTTATTTTAATCAAACATAAAAATATGTGTATATAGTTTCGTAAGAAAATATACCACGTTATGAATTTCATAAACACTCTGTATATGGTACCTGAATTTTTGCACACTTTAGTTATCCTCAATCTAGCTTTTGAACATCTGCCTACCAACTAGACGCTGAAATAGTAGAATGTATTCGGGACTTAGGCCCAACAGCATAAAAATTTTCTAGTGAATCATATGGATAAATATTTACAAAAGAATAAATTATGTTATTTTTTATATTGTTTTTAAATCATATCAAAATGTATTTTGTTCAGCTCTTGTAGAGTGTTACGCAGAGAACTTCCGTTGCGACAATGGGCAATGTGTTCATTCATCTATGCAGTGTTTCAACTCGGGGAATCTCCGTGATGGATGTGCTGACAGATCCCACCTGACAAACTGCAGTGAGTAATACATATTTGAACACTATTAAAAGCTTTTCGGTGTTTGTACTGTACAAAGTAATTTAACTAAGCTTCGACTCAAACAAATCGTCACAGTTTAAATTCAACGTTAACTCCTAAAACCAATATAAGCATCATATCTTGAATTTTCGTCCAATTGTATGTTTCGATTTTATTGGAATTATAATTGACCGAGCGAAGCGAGGTCTCCGTTTTAACTCGACCTCTGTGTGTCTGTGTATCTATCTCACGATTACGGCCAAACGCCTTTACCGATTTTGATGATTTTTTGCATGAATGTTCCTTATTCCTAGGCCAAACCATGTATATATACGGGTTTTTCCCATTTTTCATTTTTAACCCCTTAAATAAATTAAAAATGGCGGCCGGACCGGTTCTCTCAGTGTAAGCTTTTTTCTAAAGCAAGTTTGTGGCTTAACCGTAAGTCGAATTTAAAAACTAATAGTATTGTGCGGGTAGCAAATTAGATTTTAAACAAAATTATATTCTTGATTTTTTCCGTATCTCAAACGGTAAACTCACAAAATGGCCGTAAACTTCAAATTTGTAAAAATGAGTCCAAGTTTTTGTATTTAAACCATGTTTTTATACATTTATTCTAAACCAATTCAAAAGTGTTCCGTAGCTTTTTTGTAGATAAAGGTTCAAAGAATTCATATATGCCAGTAAAAAAAATTTATTGAAGTAAAATTAACAAAGTTCTTAGCTCAAGACACAAGCATGTTCAATAACGAAAGAAAAAAGTTCAACTTTAGGCCTACATAAAAAGTAGTAAACATTTTTTGTAATTTTTTTCATAAATGTAAAAAAGTTACGTAATTTAGTTCTAAATAGAACTGTATACAAATATTGATATTATTTTTAAAACACCAGTTTTTACGTTCCTACTACAAGACTGCTAACAAAACTAGGCCTGTTTTGAATAGTAATTTAGGAATAATATACTTTGCCCAAAAATGACATATTATTATCAGAAAGTGTAGAGGATAAATCAAAGAATTGAACTGTATACTTGTAAATTATTATTTTATAAAAGTATTTGACTTAGATTTATTTGAATTACAAAATGAGATGAAACAAATGAAACCTCGCGGCGATAAAGGACATACAAAAAATTACCGTTGGAGTGCTACATGGGTTGAGATCACCATCACGACGCTTTAACATCGTTTGTTTTCATTATTTCTAATATTGGAATATGATATGGAACTGTAAATACATTGTTAAGTTTTAGTTATTTAAGTAGGCCTCTGTAAATATTTAATTCTATGTTTTCCCTTAATACCGCAATATTTTTAGCTACCTTACGTATTATTAATCTAAATAAAACACAATTATCCCCTAAAAGAAAATCTTTAGCAGTTAAAGCTCAAGAAAAGAAAAAAACGATTAGTCTACTAGAAACCCCGGAATCGCGGGAATTGCAAAATAATGTTTCACTGGCTAAACCTTCTGTTTACTTCCTTACTGGCACACTATTTTTAACCTAAGCTCAAAACCACATTTATTATTTCAACGAGCGAGGTCTACTGTTCATGGAACTACTAGTTAAACTGTTTAGAAATATGTTGAAGTTTATTTGTTTAGTGCAGGCCTATTTTATATTAGCTTGAGAGCTTGTCTCCATCCGTGTAACTCATATAACTCTATGCATACACCTGGAACGCGTATTCAAGAAATCGGTCTTTAACCCCACCCCTTGGTAGTCATTCACGGCCGCTCAGTGGATGTCAGCAATATGAGCCCTATCTTTTACAAGCTTTTGCGCCTCAAAAGATTCATGTAATTAGAATAAAATTTATATATTATTTATCTGCATGAAAGGCGGAATCTAACAGTATAAACTTCTTGTAGTTGGTCATTTATTTGATTTGTAGTAATGTGATTGATTTTTAGTGTATTAAAAGTGTGACACGAAAAAGTTACTAAGTTTTTAATTAATAAACTTAATCACAAGTGGAACCAACATATAGCATGTAAAATGTCACAGGGAAGAGGTTGATATTCAAATGAATTTAAAACCCAATTTTAAATGATATTTTATTGTAATATAAGACTAAACAGTTGTTCATCTTGTTCATATTGCAAATTATTTTTACTAGTTGTAACTCATGTCGATCATCATCACGGGAGGTGATCGGATGCGAGCAAAAACATTTTGAAACCAAAGTAATTTACAGCACTGTTTACAAAATTAGGAATATCGCAAAATTTACGCCACGTTTGGTGGCGATATTGAAAGCGCACGTTTAACCTTTAAATGTGAGAAAACCAAAGACCGTATGTAAAAGGTTATAAATAAAAGTTTTTAATCAACTCATTTCCAACATTTTTCTCGTTTGAAGTTTGTTTCTACCCCAAAAATAAAAAATGTTTACACTTAGTAACTTTTTCAAGTTCCGATTTTTTTGGCTGGTTATATTTTGTATTTTTATAAATCTGTTAACTGACTGATCTGTACGTTGTTTACTCCGTTGGATTCCTCAATTCTTCTCAATTTTAATTAGAATCGGATAATCATTGTGCGATGGAGGAGCGTGTTAATGTAATATTCTCCCTTTCATTACATTCCCCCACTCTTTTGAAAATCCGTGTAAATGTCGCTCTACAAATTTTATTTTTTCGCAATCTCCTAAATATCGATTTAATTCGTCCATAATTTAATTTTCCACTTCCCTTAAAAATAGTTTAGGGCGTTTCTTTGATTTCCCCAAAAGTCGATTTTCTATGCCTCAGTCTCGTATCTCGGCATTATTATGCCTACACTTCTCGTACTTGCTGATTGACTACCTACCTCACCTAATTTTTTCTCTACTCTTACAAACCTATTTTCAATTAATTTAAAACTCTGAACCGTTGTTTTCTTAATCGTACTAGTTGTTTCTTCTAAATAATGAATTGTTGCAACTATATTTTCAACTTCTTCCATCTTCTTGTGCTGCCACCTTTCTGTTCCTTCTTCTAGACTTCTCTTCATATCTCCCAACTTTCTAGAAATTACCATGTATAATTCCTTTTGTTCGTTTTCCCATTGCTTCTTCTCTG
Organism: Philaenus spumarius; assembly: GCA_018207615.1. Classification (NCBI taxonomy): domain Eukaryota; kingdom Metazoa; phylum Arthropoda; class Insecta; order Hemiptera; family Aphrophoridae; genus Philaenus; species Philaenus spumarius. Next base: position 37,110 of record JAGFPH010005580.1, read on the forward strand.
CTTCCTTTTCTTCCCTTATTTTTTCCTCCTTTAGTACCCTTTTCTCTTCCTTCCGCTCTCTTTCCTCTTCTTCCTTCTTCTCTCTTCGTTCTATTTCTTCCCTTTCTTTCTTCACACATCGTTCCAGATCTTCTCTCTTCTCCCTCTTCTTTTGTTTCTTCTCTTCTTTTTTCTCCCTCTCTCTTCTCTTCTTCTTCTTTCTTCTCTCTTAACTTCTTCTCTTCTTCTTCTTTCTCCTCCCTTCGTTCATTGTCCTTTTTATATTGTTCGAAGAAGTCTCATTACCTTAGTCGTAATTTTTAGTTACTTTTGGTAAATTTAATTTAACTTTCCTGATTTTTTTATTCTTTATAGCGTCGAAAAAATCTCAATATATTTTATTTATTTAAATTTAATTCCCTATCTGAATCCAAAACAAACCCTATTTTTGCTATTTAAACACGGCAAATGAATTTTAATTTATGTTTTATTTCCTTACTTACACCTTACACGATTTATTTATGTTTCTCTATTACACGAAATGATCCCGGGAAATATTTAAGTCGTTAAAATAGCAGTAGCATTTCTTATAACTACACAAATATTCTTATTCTAACATACACAATTAAAGCACAAATAAATTTTACGTCAGTCCTTGACTTAATTTAACTTCCAGTTAATTTTTAACCACAGGTTAAATCGAGCCAACACAATGGGCGCCAATTTTACAACGGTTCTTTCCTAAAGAAATTTATTAATTTTGCCGTGCCCCATGGTCGGGAACAATACGTCTCTAGAACAGTTGCAAAATAAGTTAATATCACCTACTGAAAGAAACAGGCTATCTTTTTTATCTGGCCTAGGTGATATAACTGGTGGTCGAATATTTAGCTGTCTAATTATCCTGACTAAAAAACTTTCAACATTAATCTTCCAGTAATCAAAATTTAATTGACTTTTAATTAAGCTCAGTTTAGAACACAAGAATTTATTTTTACTTTTAATTAACCTCTGAGTAATGAGTACAGTGGGGCTGACCTTGTAAATAATCTTATTTGTGCTTTGGATATTTTGATAACTAAACACTGTGATAATACTTAAAATACTGCGAAATATCGTTGGAATATTCAAACAATACTTAAGTGAAAAATAAAAATTGTTTATACTGAAAATAAAATATTCTTCTTCCGTTGAAATTAATTTAATATTTTTCCTTAATTTACTCAGACAGAACAAATTTTAATAATATATAGTAATAAAATTAAATATTACCTTTTTTTATACTCCGTCATGTGGCTTCTTCTTCGTCTTATTAATTAGACGCGTTTCGAGGTCGAAACTCCATCTTCAGTATTTCACTCCGTAGAGTTCGTCAAACATTAAATAAACACCTAAATAAAACAAAAAACATCACACACACACAAGTTTTTACATTTGTAGACGGAGTATAAAAAAGGTAATATTTTATTTTATTACTATATATTATTAGACAGTGGCTTGGATAACAAAACAATAAAAGAAGAAGCCACATGACGGAGTATAAAAAATGTAATATTTTATTTTATTACTATATATTATTAGACAGTGGCTTTTACACCAAAACAATGAACAAATTTTAACTCTACTTGATTTTATTATAATTATTATTTAATTAATTTAATTTAATTTCTTTAGCTTGTTGGTCAATATTTTAATTACCAATTTTATTTAATTGTTTTGAATTTAACGTTACTTTAATTATTTATAACTTTAAATAAAACAACAAGAAATCAATTATTTAAAAATCCTACCTAACCCAGGATATTCAATAAACTTATATGAATTTAATCAGCTAAATTAAACATGGGGAAATAACGTAAGTACGCTTTTCACAGACCTTAGGTACGCTAAGTTTGCCGGCTTGACGGTGATGATGATGTCCGCGTTGGCTGCAGGTAGGCTAGCAGGGTTGCGACGCTCTCGTTGATTGCGGTCTCGCGCCTGAAGGCTTGTACAGGTGAACAGCGCTGCTGTGGTCTTGTTGGCGTATTGCTCTGTTAAAGCTGTACTCTAGAAGATTTACAGATGTCTTCTTGTAGTCCTGGGTTCGCTTGTTGGGTTCCCTCGCCGTGACTATCTCTTGTCAGTAAGCTCGCTATTCGGTATCCTGAAATTCCAAAATGCAGTCGGTTTGCTACTTTATTGAAGTCATCCTTCAATGAATATTAGCTATTCGTTATAGCTAATATTGAACGTTGAAAACAATGGTAACTCCTCATACTAGTGAAACTGTATTAAGTCCTGGTAATCCGTGAATACTGATCTCTAATACGTAAGATGCAATACAACTTGTATAAGAGTCATACGCCGAAAAATCTATTAAGAGTGACATCAGCTTAAAATTTCTATAAAAGTGATTCATGATTCACTTTAAAATCCTTCAAAGAGTTCGAAATCTATAAGAAGTTACATACTTAAAAATCCATAAGAAGAACCCAGCCACCGTGTCTGGTGCTTCTATATTGCTGTTTCCCACTATTTTAGTTAGCCTACCAACCTCTCATAACTTACCCTGTGTTTTTCTTTTTTCAAAATTCCCTTTTTTCCGGGATTTTTCCTCTCCACTCAATTTTTCCAATCATCCTGTTAATTTTCCTTTTTATTCCCATTTTAAACTAATTAAAACTATTGTTTCTCTGTAATTAGTTTTGGTCTTACGTTGGTATTACTGTCTGTTCACTTTAGATTGGCGCTTCTTCCAGCTCCAATTCTTATCGCTTGACATAGTATTTTTTGCTATTGTTCTTCTTCTTTTGTTCATAGCTTCTTGCGGAGTCGTCGAATTTCCCCGCGAGTTGACTTTTCTTGCTGCGTGCGTTTTCTTCTTTCACCTCGAATTAAAAAGGTTATCGTGCGACCCGCTCGTGCTTTTCGTGTAACTTCTCCCGAAAAAGTATCTGAGTTTTTCTTTCTTGCGATTTTCTTTTTAACACTTGGCAGTTCCTTTGGAATTATCACACTAGTAGCCATTTCGTAAAATTTTCTGTATTTTTCATTGTGTTGTGGAACTTATTTCTACGGGTTTTCTACAATTTTCTGAGTTAACTAATTTTCCGAAATGTATTGTATATACTGGTGTCTTTTTACTTTAATACATTCTCCTACCCTAACTTGAATTCTTAGAAACCTTAAAACTAAAATTTTTCTTTTTTTAAACTGACTGGAAGGAGTGAAAACTCTCACTCTTTCTTCTAAAATAATATTTAAATTTATCTTTGTTTTACTTTAAAACTTTTCCTTTTCTATCATCTGTTATACTTTAACTTTAATGAACTTTATTTTTTCATAATTTAATGTCGTCTGAACTTCGTTATTTTAGCTATTTTCTGAAATACTCAAAATTCGTTAATAACTCATTCAACATTTATTTTAGGTCTACTCTTGTATAAACCAAAAATACCTTTCTTTTCGGATTTTGAGAAAATTTTAAACTTCCCCTTAACTTTAATCACGTAAGCATCTTTTAATAGGCCTATTACGATTTGGGAATTGCAGGTTAACACACCCGTGTTTAGCGTAGTGCATTTCCCTTAGAAAACCCCAAACACATAATACTTCCGGATCCCGGTATTCTCTAAGAAATCATTAAATAGATGCTGAGTTATTATTCATTTCTGAACAAGCTAGATTTCAACAGTCAGTTTCCACTGATAACGCCCCGCTCGCCCCAAATTGTCCAAGGTTGCACTACATACGTTCAAGATTCCCTTGATGGCCTAGAAATATCGTTTTTTACAAAATTTTTACGACAAACTCTTATGAGTTTGTTTTTTTCAACTAACAGTTTAATTAAGTTTTGCAATCTCTTGCGGCTTACACTTGTAGGCCTACTCGCATCTACGTAGTTATTAAACTTGTAGTAGATGTCTTAGCCTGAAAACATAATTTTCATAGCTAGTTTAGGCCATTTAAAACGCGGAGTATGACCTCTAGAAATGCCCGACGGACTAGACCACTTATACTTTATGTTTTTTGGTCTATGATTCCTAAAATTAGGGTTACGCGACTCTAAAAAATGGGAAAAACACCCTTTCTAGGGGTTTTTTCACAACAACGTTGATGACACTTCCAAATAATGCCATGGAATGCACTAATTATGATTAAAATTTAGAAATCTAGTAGCCCTATAGAAACCGACCAAGAAATGCACCACAAGTGTTCGCCGTAAGGGGTGAAACCACCTCTAATTTGACGAAAAATGAGGAAATGACCAAAAATAAAATGTTTCCTCTACTTTTTGCGTTATTCCAGTTAAAGCTTTGACTGATTTCACACTTACGTCGCCGTCACAATATAGATCTGCCTTGTATTGCATACACCATTTCCAAGTGTTTTCATACTTTGCTTCAAGCTATATATAATGTTCTCAAAAACTATCAGCAACATGGAATCCATCTAGTTTTTGTTTAAACATTGCTGATAAGTTTTAGTTCTATCCGAAAAGCGATATATTACATTCAACCGATGAACCAACCACGAGAAATTGTGATAAATCTATCTTTTTCAAGATGCTTTGTTAAACGGTTGACAGAGTTAAACAGCTGATCGTTTGTTTATACTTTAAATTTTTCAGTATGTTATGACATGTTAGACACAACTACCTCTGAGACAATCAACGAATCAGCTGTTGTTTTAAGGTTTACGCAGATCGAATGGTGTGCTGATACACTAGTGTTAGTCGATCTTGTGATCTTTCTCCAACTAGCAGATAGTAAAATCAAAGGTTCAAAATAGATATCCCGCTAGTAAATACTACGGTAAACTAGCTGCTAGTTTTCCTCGCAACGAATCTAGTTTGCTAGTCGCTAGTCAAATAGAAGTTACCTAAGTTTATATTAATCGCCCTCATAATGCCAAAACCATGATCGACAAGGTTCAAATATATTTGGAATGAACTAAATATTACATTAAAATTGTAATCCTTCATTTTTCGCAAAATAACTAATGAAACACTTTAATATTTTTCCACAGAGGAATGGTATTGCAAAGACGACCAGTTTAAGTGTGCTATGGGAACTTGTTTAAACCCATCTCTAGTCTGTGATGGAGTCATACACTGTCCTGGATCATGGGATGACGAGGAAGGATGCCGTAAGCATGTTTACATCAACTTTATACTATCTTAACATACTATTTGGTTTAATTACTCAAGACAATTGTGTTATTTAAACTAACAAAAGGATAAGGGATGATGTTTTGTATTACTACACCATAGGAAACTATTTCTTCTTTTAGTACAAAAACATGTATTTCCATTCGCTTGACTAAAACGACTACAAAATTAAAAGATGTAAACATTTATAAATTTGCATTCTTACCCCTTCTCTTCCATACAGAAGTAGTCAAATAAGAGAAAGTTAGGTTAGGTTAGGAATAGCTTAGTCATCAACAGAATTAGTTTCTAAAATCGTCCTCTTTAATAACAATTTAGTAGCAATAATATCACTGGGTTATTCTTTCTACTAAATATGAAATACAAATTTTACAGAAAAATAAATAAAAAGTAATAGTACAAACTAAAGTTACATTAACAAAAAGAACCAATAATATCTTAAAAACTAAAAATATACACATTTCTTCTTAGACGTAGAAAATAATGAGTAAATAATTATTATAAAATACACCAGTATTAAATAAAAATAAATAAATATTGTATTTATAAAAATATAAATGGAATGTTGCTAAATGCTATTTTCACAGTGCTAAATAGTGTTATAAATACTTAAATACTGTACATCTCAAATAAATGTAAAAATTAGTAATTTGACGCCATTTTAGTTACTTTGATTAAATAAATCAGAGAAGTACGAATTTAACAAGCACGCCAAGAGATTCCATGCTTCCAACAAGAGCTCAAAATTATATTTACAACAAATAAAATCTAACCGATAACCAAGGCTGTAAGAAATAATAAATTCATTGATGGTGGAGACAATTTAGGTAGACTAAATTTGATTTTGTTGCATCGGATTTTTTTTCATTATTTATTATTATTATAATTGTTGTTTAATGGAGTTTTTATATGATTATTAAAATATAAATTATTACGAAATGACTATTACTAGTGCATACAGAATTTAACTAAAGTACACAAATTTAAACACAAATTTATAACTTATAGTACACATAAAGTACCTAATTAAAAAGGTTTCGAAATTAAATAATTCGAAAAATACAAGCTCCTAATTACATAATGTATAATAGATAATTTAAGAGCAACTAATTTTACCTAAATAATGAATACTAATAAGAAATAATGTATGCGTATTAATGTTTTGCGTTTACATGCGGGGATAATAGTATTATACATATTTGTTTTCGCCAATCTGACTACTGATTAATAATTAAATATATTAATGAGACTTACCGTCAACAATAGTCTATTGTTCGTAGCTATTTCACTACGGCCGTTTCGTGTTATGTGTTGTGTGTTAAGTGATTTATGTTTTTAAACTGAGACAGCGGCAACTACCCAGCAAACGCTTGAAAATTACTGAATAGCCGAAACGGCCGTAGTGACGAATAGCTACGAATAATAAACTATTGTTGACGGTAAGTCTCATTAATATATTTAATTAATAGTATTATGTATTATGTTGTAATTAAAGTGTTATAGGTTGATAAAAATTGAAATTTAATATATTATTAGGTATAACGTATAAAATATCAATCATCATGATATATTTAGGTCTACATATATATAATGCCTGGCATGTTAAGGGCCGGCCTCTTATTTAGTATCAAAGCTCTTGTTTAGGCCTAGTCATGTTGGGGGCCTGGGCAGGATCGGCTTCAGCTTGTGCGGGCCCCGGTGCAAAATTTTACTGCAGGGCCCCTCAATTTGGCGCCCATCTTTCACCCCCTCCCACCCACTATTGGGACTATATATCACGTAAACGCAGTATGAAACGTAGCTAACAAGAGAAAACATGATATAATATTAATAAAACTTAACTAGAAAATAAATTAGGCTATTATTAAATGAAAACAAACTTATCATTGGGGATTTTCCAGTTAATATTCTTTTGAGCCTACATAATTGATAGATAACTAACAACACTACACTATCACACTAGACTGATTGCTGTTATAGTAGCAGTTGTGTTTATAAAATCTCTCTTTATTAATATTTTATGATCATCTAGCAAACTTAAATTTTTTTGTGCGGGTCCCCTAAGCACGGGGTTCGGTGCAGCCGCACCTGCCTCAGACCGGCCCTGGGGCCTGGTAATGAAACACATGTTTTCATAACTTTTAGCTATATTTCTTTCTGAAAAAAGAGGGAATACATTTTTGTGCAACATTTTTGATAATGTCTTGATAACTACAACTAAACAAATTTAAAAATGTATTTTTGATATATACTTAAGTAATGCATGAAATAATCTTGATGCATATATATTTGGTTCCCCCTACATAAATGTGCAGTCCTTTTTGTTACTTGGATTATTAGAATATATATATTTGGAAAGCTCTTTACAGCTAAACCAAATTTTAACCTATCCATTCCGTAATTGATGAATGTGTTTATAACTGGCAGTCAGACAAAAGTTACTGAGAAGGTTCCGCTTTTCGTCTTACGGAACCCAAAAGGATCTTTGTTTACTATTAGTAACTTTTTATTCATACAATGGTATTATATTATATAAATAGTTTACCACATTAGGAAAGATTTACCAATATTGAAATCATAACTTCCTAAACAGTTTTAACAACTAAATTAATTGCAGTCTCTGAATTTTTGTAAGCAACGTTTTCCAATTTCCCAAATATGATGTCTATTTGATCACAATTCTTCACTGTTATCTGATTTTGTATAAACAATCTGGCTCAAAGCATTCGGTCCAAGTTAAATGAATTGAATACACATATTGTTTGATACAAAGAAGAATATTATTGTGGAAGAAAAGAATATTGTTTCAATTTATTTAATTGCTTCGTTGGTTGATACGCTAAGTTGTTTCGAATTATCTACTTATATAAAGCTAGACGGTAACACTGATTCATTGACATTAATTATTAGGCACTTCCCGTAATCGGACCCCCCTCAACCTTATACTTGAATTAAAGCTCTCGACGAGAAACTTTCGGGAAAATTGCCAGAATTGAACATTTTGTAATTTTGGAAGCACCTAATGGACGGGAAAGATTTTTTCAATTTTTTCAAATTCTTCATTTTCCCACTTTGAGCGCATTTAGTAAGAAAGCGGTAAGAGATAGCAAAAAATGTTAAACACAAAAGTTGTAGAAAATTAAATTTCAAAGAAGAGATTTTCCGTCAGATTCAAGATCTAATCATACATTTAGCCACTATTTATCCGAAAAGGGAGGCTCCGCCCAACGTCCTTAAAGCTAGACGATTTCACTGATTCACTAACATTAATTATTATGTACTTCCTGTAATCGGACCCCCATCAACCTTATACTTGAATTAAAACTTTTGACGA
>JAGFPH010005580.1:58077-70422 GCA_018207615.1 Philaenus spumarius
CGGATAAAACTTCAGGAACTTTTTATATGGTATATATAGGCAAATTTCCTATATACAGGGTATTTCAGGAGGAACATATATTATTTCAGAAACTGATTATACAGTATATAGGTTAGTATTATTAACCTATATATAAATTCAGCGATTCGGGGACCTTTCCACAATGATTATACAGCTAAAAATAAGAAAAATTGTTCATATGAACGTAGGTCCGGAAAAGTTCGTTTTCCAGATGTCCTTCATTTTGTTTTTTATTTTACAAAATAATTCATATCTAGAGAATTGTTTGACCGATTGAGTTCAAACTTGGTATGAAGTTTAACCTAACAATAATCTATCTTACTAAAAATAAGCGATTATATCCAATCATGCGTTTCAAACCATTACGTCCAGGATTCTTTCGGTAATTTATTCGAATACTTTTCATATATTATTGAATATTCGAATAAAAAATGTTCAAATAAACCCTCACTAATCAGTCAATCACATGTTTGTTATTTTGAATTGTATGTGAACTACATTATTTACTAACTTTCACCAACATGGCGGCAAACAATACAATGTGAAAACAATACAAACCTTAAAACTTTAAATCAAACATTGTATGGTTAAAATAAAATATTAGATGAGAGTACAAAGTCAAGGGCTTAATATTCTATGCAAGTAGGTGAAATTATAATTTAAGTGAGATTAAAGGTTAAATGTAGCTCAGCAATAGTTTGTAAAACATAGTTTTCGTTGAATTGTTTCATTGGTTGTACCGCCAAGAGGGTACAAATACACAGGCAGCGGACTCGACGCGATGCGACTAGAAGCGACACCCAAACACATAGAGGGTGATGCGGCGCGGAGCGACTTGTTTTTGTTTCTTGAGCTAATAACTTTATATATTTGACATCTATAATTTTTTTACTGGAATATATAAATTCTTTGAACCTTTCTCTACAAAAACGCTATGGAATACCTTTGGATTAGTGTTCATTTACTATATCTGGAGAATTTTAGAATAAATGCTTTCAAACGCCAGAAAATCTATTTTCGTTAAGTAAAACTAAGCTTACTTGTACTTGATAGAGCAGCAGCTACTTCAGTCCACATCTTGTCTAAAACTCGTCTGTTCCTGTGATGTATGTGTTTTGATTCCCAAATCGGTTGTCTTGAAAACACCTCATTAACTAACAACTCACCATCCATCTCGGCTACTGAACCACACACTGCTATCGCTTCTAGTCGCTTGAAAAATCAAACTGATTTGTTTCAGAGCTTGTCGCGCCCTGTGTGTTTTATGCCATATATGTTAATACGTGTTAGATATTGTCGCATCGCTGCCTGTGTGTGTGTACCCTTCTTGAGAAGAAAGTAAAACGGTCATGGGCTATGTTCCTAGTTTGAGACTACTGAATATCTATGCAAGCTTACACATCCTTAGTCTAAAGACAACTGTATAGCTAATAATTTGTAAAAGAAAACAAAGTAAATAACAATACATATTTGATTTACACAAAATGAAGAATGGAACGTAATGGCGAATACATATTCTGTATCTTTTACCGAAGGACTGAATGGAGCAAAAGAATGGAAATGTCAAATGTTCGCAATGGTGGAAGCGATAAGGCTCCAAAATAAACAAGAAAATCTTCAGGTTTGTTCCAGTTCTATGTTTCATGCCATTTATAAATCTTTGAATTTAAATAACTACTCGTATCTAGATAAGGATGTTTGGATAGTACGGAATGTAATTAAATGTAGAGCAGAGCTGCTGTATTTAAACTGCAGGCCTTGGGTGGAGGGGGTAAATTACAACTGTTCGCTCTGTAATTTGCAGGCTAAAGAATATAGTTTCCATTTTTTTACGATCTTGGAAACAAAATTGGGAAACAATATTTTGTGAAATTAGAATTGAGTTGAGAGGAATTACTTGAGCAGCTTAACGGGGAAAATTGTAGCCTAAATATCTTGCTCGGTACTTGCAATATCTCGGTATCTAAGTGGCTTGGCAATATAGATGGGAATTAAGGGTCTGCTGTAGTGGCGGCCATCTTGGATTTTTATCCCATAAGAGCAATGTTAAATTTCAAACCATTTATTTCGTTTACTTTTTATCATAAAATTGTTTGCAAGGTCTCATTTTAAGCACAGTCGCAATACGCATCCGTCTTGCAATTTACATTTTTTTAAATACTTTTGATTTGTTATGTAATTGACATTTTGTAAGTACAAAGTTTGAATTTTTTTTACTAACACAATAAAAAATTAATAATGAAAAATAATTTGCAAGCCGGATCCGAAATTTTATAAAGAATATTCAGTTTTTTTTCAACACTCAATTACAAAAGATAGACTTATAAAATGGTTTGAAATGTGGCAATGTCAAAGCGTTCAGCTGCAAGAAATTGCACTGTTTAGATAGGGATACAGTGAGAAGCGGTTGCGCTTCCGGTTGCTTTCTCGTTTACTGGAGCAGACTCTTAATCCGCTAATTCAATTAATTTGTAAATTTGTATTTGTTTTCTCGTCTTTGCACCCCCCTCGATCATTTGTTTACCATTTGTTATTTATGTTATGGTTGGCAATCTTTGCTTAGTGTTTATAATGTTGGTAATCTTTGCCTAGTTTTCATACTTAATACATTTTTAGTTGTCGTCTTAGTATATTATAGTGTGTGTGTGCGGGGGTGAGGGTGTGCGTGTGTATTTATGTAATTATGTATGGGTGTCAGGCTTTGGATAATTATTCCTTGTTGTTTTGTAATGTTTTGTTAGCGTTATGCTAAAGTGTCTTGCATGTAACACATAGAGCAAGAGGTGTTAAAGTAAGAAGGTTTAATAGTCTACCAACCGACAGACTGTAAAAAAAACCATTGTCTAATAAGCTTGCTAAAAAGAATGGTTGTAACCTTCATTATACAATACAGCTTTATTATTATTATTTACAGTACCAGGAGACCGAGCTAAAGCTCGATTATAAGCAGGGCTATGATTTCAATAATAAATATTGGATTATTGAGTTTTGAGGTTAGGCCTATAACATTAAACAACTAAATAAAGGGTATATACAACATTAGGCTTACCTGTAATAAAAATACAGTTTAAAGGATTAACCATAATCTCAACGCTATGCCTCAGAAATAAGTCAGGCCTAAATTAAAGTTTAATATTTCAATATCGATTTAGACCTAGGGCCTAGTTCGCTCACGTCAATAACTATTATTGCAAATTTCCGTGAACATCGTTTAGGTTAGGCCTATAACATTAAACAACTAAATAAAGGGTATGTTTATTTAGCAGAAGTATTCGTTGCCATGGTAACTATAAATAGATACAACATTAGGCATACCTCTAATAAAATATACAGTTTAAAAGAAAGCAGATGATTATTGTAATGGCATTGAAAACATTTGCATCAGCTGTGCTTTGTATTGTTTAAAATGGACAAATTTCACTTTTTAATTTAATAAAAAGACGTAGAAAACGAATTTTCCCAGACTGGTGACCATTTCCAATCGATTTCTCGTGGCCAAAAGCCCCATATAAAATCAAAAAATGAAAAATCCTTAGACGGAGATTCCAGATCCATTTAGCAGACAAACAATTATCTCTCGCTTTAGAAGATAAGATAAAAATAACAACATTGTACAAATACATTAATTACCAATTCACGACTAGTCAAACTTAACTTTTTCACATTAAAATATTAAATTTGGTTATTTCATTCGTACAATTATTTTCGTCTTTGTGTCTGTTTCAGAGACTTACACGGCCAGAGGATTATACATATTGCTCCAAAAGCTTTCATCGGTCTAAGGAGTCTAAACGGATTGTAAGTAGTTGCTAAAATATCTAAGTTATACTTGACTAAATTGATTATCTTTATTTTTCAATTGCTTTAACAATTTGTTTTCATTTTTCAGAGATTTAAGAGAGAATAAGATTTCTTATTTAGCACAAGGTTCTATGAGAGGATTATCTCATCTTCTGTTCTTGTGAGTATGTGTGAAATCAATACTTTAATGGGGCTAATTAAATCGTTTTAAAAGTAATGATACATTGTATTGAAAAAGCACTGTTTTCATACTGTTTCATTTCATTTAGAATACTGGCTGACTGTTGATGATCATTAAAACCCCTCCAAGCCTAATTGATTATACCACTCCAAATAGCCAGTAAAGAATTTTCCAGTGAATTTGATGGATTGGTGGGAAGCGGACAAATTTCATCGTCCAGAATAATCAACGCCCAGTGACGTCATTTCCCCAGTTGTTCATACTGTGAGTGCAGCATGAGTATAACACGTGACTCAAGTTGTTGAACTTCATAAAGGCATGTCCGTTTGTAGCAGTCCACTCTCTTACCAGGACAAAAACGAGCGAAGTATTAGACCAACTGGTTGTATTGCAAACAGTTTTCTGGTGTTACAACCAGGCGCTGGGTAAATATTGCGTTGGAAAATTTCAGTCCTTCATGGGTCATCCCATATGCTAAAATTAGAAGGGTTGCAGCTAGCCTCTCATAGGCACTGATGCTCTGATATATATTGGTTTCTTGTTTTCAATGCGGGATGACGCCGTATAAGAAGTTTTTAGTGCGTTTCTGCTTTCATCCATAACGCACAGTAATGGAAATATATCGAATCTTGTAAAAATCTTTTTACCTATGAATTGTTTAGTAAAAATAAATAGTCAGAAACGAATATTCAGGAGTGCGCAGAATATTCATTGAACAAAGGGGAACATAATCCTGGGCGTAAACTGAAATCTACAGAGATGTAATGGAACGGGGCGATCGTTAATAACCCTTATTAATTTGCCTTCCTTCAAACCGCTACAGATCATTTCATCTATTACACCACTTCATTTTTAACGACTATTTATGGCCAGCTTATGTAGGCCCTATATCTTTATTCAATAATTTAAAAAACATTCGCACTAAACGAAAGTTTCACATTAAAGATTAAATATAGACATATATATACTTACATAATTCACATCCCATTCCACTGACTTAGCTTGACTGTACTCTTTTGTTCATATAGTAAGATAAAACGTCGTATATGAAGTAAACCGTAATAGTTACTGTATATTTTTGCCGTTGCTGACTTTTTGGTGAAACGTTTTGTTGCCAATGTTTTCCACTTAAAGTTCTGATAAATCTGTAATGGTTTGACCAGATTAAGCGAGAAATCGTGCACAGGTTTATACTGAATGTTCAGTCACTGCTCGTCCATAGCTTTTAAAATCATTGCCAAACACAGTCCATGCCATTCTTGCATAATAGAATAGCAAAAGTTTAATCAAAATTATACGTCTATTTTTAGGTTTAATGGATAAAGAAATACAATTTTTTCCTCTTTATATGCATAGATAACATAGCTAAATAGTTAATAAGTATTTTAGTGTGGTGGAGGGTAGTATTTTTGTATCTAATTTAAAAGAAAAGACCTTCTTAGTGTAACTTTGTAGAAACAACCAAATTGTTGTCTTATTAGCGAATTTCCATAGGAAAAATGAGCTATTGCAGTGGCCCTTATGGTAAGACCCAAGGTCGGGAGTAGCAAATGAGCACCGATCATGGTCCCCAGAACACGTTTTGGGGTGTATTAAAAATCATATATATATATGTATATATGTGTTCCCACTCTACGGCCGCATTTTAAGTCCGATTTGGTTCAAATTTGGCACACACGTTGGTTGCCTACGTCGCTCAGACGAGCCAAAAATCCAACAATCGGAAGCACGTTTTTTGACCGTAAGTAACTATTTTTTTAGATTTGTCCCACGAAAATGATTTTTTTGTTTTAGTTTTTTCTACTAATATAAATGTAGGATGTTATTCTGCACGTTTTTTTACGCGACCTTATAGCTCGTTTGGTTCCCCCAAAATCTTTCAAAACGTAAAATACCATAGAAGTACACGGCTCTAAGCCATGTAGTGGATACTACCGTGGAGTTGGCGTGCGAAGCACGCAATGCATTGTGTATTGAAGATAATCCCAATATGCGGAATGGCATGCGAACCATTTTTCAGCTATTCAGCACCTTCCTGAAAAGACCTATTTCCCAAATTGTTAGTTGAAACGCTAAAACTTAGGCCTATAAACTTAATTTTGGAAATTTGCTCAACTCGTGTCAGCAGTTCAGCTGCGTGGTCGAATTATTTTTCAGAGAAATTGATTAACAAATTTTTTTATTTACTCACATAGCTGACACATCATATACGTATGATTATTTATGATTACTTTTCACATACACAAAAAAGAAATACCAATCAGAAAATGCTACTTTAAATTTATATTCTACAACTTTTTTGTACAGTTGTTTTCCACGTAATCTGTCGACATTGAGCATACTCTGATTTTAATATACTAAAATGAATCACAAAGAAGACCTTTCTAAACACCTATAGCCTATAATTATATTTTATGCACAAATCTATTAGATTGATTTCTCGGTTTCAGGGATTTGAGCGGAAACGAAATTGAACTAATCGAACCGAACGTCTTCAAGAGCACTCAAGTTTTAGACAAATTGTAAGTACACATTTAAACAAGATTTTATTTTGAAACTTTACGTAAGTAACTTTCAGGGTGTTTTAAAAGGGACTTTGCATCTTTGCATTTTATATAAATTTATTCAGACTACTTACAGAGCTGGTTTTTGTAGTAATGTTTTACCAAAATATGTCTTGTGTTTTATTAAAGCATTTATGTTTAATCTGGCTTCAATTGGGAAGTCGATTTCCTGCCAAGCCAGTATTTCAGGCGTAACGTAACTTATTCAACTGCGGCTTAGATTCATGTACGTGGGTTGAGGTGATTGATGAATTCTCAGACTTCGGTGAAGTCGTCTGGCGGTTCGACATTTTGATGAACGTAAATGTGGCGTAGTAAAACTTTTCCATCCTTAACAATTGAAATAAAAAGTTTTGTAACGTGTCTAGGTACATTATTCCGTTTTGTAGGTGTCTCTTGAAAACATAAATGACAGAAAACATTAAATTCTTTTTGCTTGAGTTACAAAAGAACTTGACTTTTAGGGTATTAAAAACGTACTCTAAGTATTATCGTGGATTTCACTGCTGCCCCAAAATCGATACTGATGAAACTGGGTGTATTAACTGTACTGCTACTGAAAATTCGACTCATTACTGAAGATTGTTTGAAATGAAAATCTCTTCTTCGCAGAAACATTTCCGCAAAAACTCCTTACGAGCAACCCTCTATCAGTATATTTTAGTTCTTGGGCCATTCGTAATCTGTAGGATTAGAGGGGCAAAGGTTTTCAAACACACGCCAAACAGTTAAAAGTCCAGCTCGATAGATTTCTTAGGCTAAGGCCACAACGGAGGAGACTAGCTAGGTGTCTGGAGACTTGTGAGTTTACCTAGTTGCTTAGCCCACTTAACCCTCGTGGGTCGCCTAGGAACTACAGTTTGTTCCGTAGTTGTACAACGCAGTTGCCACTAGATGAAAGAATAGACGAGTTCGTTTCGAAGGTGACTAGCCGGGTGAGTTACATGTAACCACGTGCTAGTGAGGCCGTTCTCGACTGTTCTAGACTGTTCGTTTTCTTGGGTAACTCACCAAGCGACTCCCTTTATCACTAGTCACCTATAATATTAAGAGTACAGTAATTAGAGTAAAAATTAAGTAAATTTAACGATTAGAAAAATGTGATATTGTAGTACAAGGGCTAGTTGGTGATTAATAGGAGAACCATTAAGCAGGTAGGCCGTGAGAGTGTGTCTGCGAGTGTGGGAGCGAGGGTCGATTTTATGACCTAGAGCGCACTTCTGTTCGGACAAAGTATAGCTTGTTTACTGACCAACAGGTTTCAACACAACATTTTGCCCCTCATAAATGGTAATCCTACTGGAACTTGCCATACTTGGAACTTTCGTTGCTTCGCGTCCCCACGTCCCCACCCCGTCTCGGCCTACAGCCTCACATGGTTGCTTCGCTTCGCTCGCAGTTGGAAAAGGCTCTTGCTAATCTTTGGTTCGTTTGTACCTGGGTGACCGAGCATCGCACAGTATTTTTAACATCTGCATTGTATCTATTCGGATACTTAGTCACTTTAACCCTTTATAGGGCAAAAGAGTGGGACATAAAAATAATAATTTTTTTTACAATTATTACTTGAATGGAATTTATAAACATAAAAAAAATATAAACAATTTTCACTACCTGTTACTTACTGTGTTTTAGGGTGGGAAATTATTATCCCTCTGCCCTATAACGGCATGTAACACACACACTTAACAGTAGGAAATATTACTAAAATATTACAAGGAAACCTATGTTATAAATAAAGATTTATGCTTTATTTACTTAAATGGAATTTAGAAACTTAAATAATTTAAAAAATTGTTTGCTACCTGTTACTTATTGTGTTTTAGGGTGGGAAATTATTATCCCTCTGCCCTATAACATGTAGCACACACACTTACCAGTGGGAAATATTGCAAGGAAACCTATGTTATAAAGATTTAAATTAATAGTTGAAATCATATCAATTAGCCTTATTGACAGCTTAATTTTTTTTTCAACGTATTGCATGTAGGCCCTACACATTGTTTTACCTTTGTCAAAACAACAACAAATACAAATGTGGTTCCAACTGGACCAGTTGGATGATTTGTATAAATATTACGTCAGTCAAAATATGTATCAAATGTGTACATGTAGCCCACAAAATTCTGAGCATAATGATATATAGTTGTTAGAAATAACTAACTATTTTCCAACTACAAAAAAATCCCAAAAGTAATGATTGAAGCTAGCCTAAAAACATTGTAAACATTGTTTTTAATATTTATAACTGCAACGTTTCCTTTATTTTTAAAATTAGAGTGTAACAATAATCTAAATTAGTTGTACTTTTTAATATTTACTTCAAAAGTTATGAACGGATAAATCTTCTATTTCCAATTTGATGTTGAACTTGCAGCTACAGAAAAATGGTAAACAACTGTGCGTGTGGTGGGCAGTGGGATAATATCTTCCCACTTTTGTATTTATCAGGCAGTTGAGCCAAGGAGAAATAAATTCAGAAGTCAAAAGAAGAAGAAAAATTGATGCCCTATATGTTGTGTATTAGTACAGAGAGTGTGAAAATAGTATCACATTGATTTAAGGTGGTATAAAAAGAAGTTGAATCTATCCGCCTTCTAAGAGGCTTGAAAGGTGGTATAAAAAAGAAGTTCAGAGTTTAAATTGTATGCGCATTTTTGTAAACATAACACCTAGCGTATTCGATTGCTGATGTCAAAAAACCCCCATACGCAAATTTTCATCAAAATCGTTAGAGCCGTTTTCGAGATCCGCGACAGATACAAAGATAGATACAAGAATTGCTCATTTAAAGTAATAGGATCAATACGATTTGCTACAAAATAACATCAAAACCATTATGTAAGCAGTCTGAATAAATTTATGTTAATTTACATAGTTTTAAAGTCCAATGTATTAATATATTAAACCTTTGTTTCCATGCAGGGTCACAGATGAGTTCCGCTTCTGCTGCCTCGCACGACACACATCTGTGTGTTTGCCGCCTCCTGATGAGTTCAGTTCTTGTGAGGATCTCATGTCTAACATAGTCCTCCGTCTGTGTGTATGGCTGTTAGCGGGAGTTGCTACCATAGGGAATGTCATGGTTATAATCTGGCGTACACGCTACACGCACTGTAATCAGGTGAATGCTTTTATTTAATAAACTGATGATGTTTCGGTGTGATTACGCCTTCTTCAGCCACAGTAGTTAATAAAAGACGTTTAGTATTGTTTGCTTTAAATTCAGTCAGGACACTAGTTTAGGTAATTTTAGCGGAAAAAAGTAACATTTAAAATAAAACTGTTTATTTAAGAACATTGTGATCTTTTATTAACCTGAATTAAGGTATTAAACTTTATTAGTAGGGAAAAGTTTAAAATATTATTCTTACTTCTAAGAATGAAAATAGTAGTTTATTATTATTACATTGCGAGTTTCATTTGAAGGAGAAATAAAAGATAATTAGTAGTTTTTATAGACCACTGATGGTAGACAAAAAAAAGGGCAAACATCGGATAAATTCACTTGTTCCTGATTTTTTGGTATGTTGTTAGGGTACCTACCAGTAGTGTAAAACCAAGGTTGCAGCTTCGAAAGACTTGTGCTAACTTCGTGGTGCTCGAAAAACCTCGAAATTTTCCCACTGATTTCAGTTTTAGACCAAAAATTCCTAAAAGGGTGCTTCCTACGGAAAAGTCAATCTTTCCTTTTTTTGAAGCAGTGAACATTTCCTACAATTTGAGTCCAACCCTAATTTTTTAGGTCCAATAAATCCCAAGATACAGGACCTCAAAAATTGGATTTTTTTCAAAAAGTGTAAAATTTCAGTTTTTGTCGTCTGTCGGGCTAAATATTGGCTGTAATACTCATTCTATGAGAAAATTTATTGAAGATGAAGTTGTAGAGAAAATATTTCATTTAGCTTTCATTTAGGCCCAGAACGAAGTCTGTAGGCCGAACAGGTATCTCGTTATCTTAGAAAAACAATAATGGGTTAAATAGAGGGAGGAACAGATCGGAGCCTGAGTGAATACAACATTTAATTGCCATGGATATTCATAGATATTACACATATTATTATTAAAAAAAAAGTATGTACGTACTCATCAACTCCTAAAAAAGCGAGTGTACATCCGTACATACATACATACGTACGTACGTGAGTAACATATAATATAACAGCTGATTACATCCATCAACCGTAATACTTAACAAAGCCGGTGTACATTATAGTTGAGGGTTATGTTTACAACTTTAATCGTTATAATGTCTTGTGAAGTTGTTTTTTTTAAATATGAGTTAAAGAACTAATTTTGGGCCTGAAACTGAAATCAGTGGGAAAATTTCGAGGTTTTTCGAGCACCACGAAGTTAGCACAAGTCTTTCGAAGCTACAAACTTGGTTTTACACTACTGGTAGGTACCCTAACAACATACCAAAAAATCTGAAACATGTGAATTTATCCGATGTTGGATGTCTTAGGTCAGTGGTCTATTAATCTTAAAAGGAAATTTGAACCCCTATAGATCAGTCGTTTGTCCGTCACAGTCTACAATTTAGACAGATAAGGTATCACAATACAATTACAGTTACAAGCACAGCTATAAATCATGCTTAACATCTAATATTCCAATAATCAGAATTCCACAAATATTGTATAACGAATTTTTGGAGTTTAACTTGAATACCTCAAACATAATAACAGATACATTTCGAAGAAAGTGCCTGCTCCATGAAGATTTGCTACTTTTTAGAAAATGTCTAACTAGTCAAAATAACTGTCTAGGCCTATAGCATAAGCATATAAATTTATACCAACTCCTATAAAAGCATAAAAATCCTACAGACGGCGAGTCATAAACCTATGCTAAGGCGTTAACCATCGCCTATCGTTAATCAAATAGCTTATCAATAACTTAAATAAAATTACTAAACTAATATTAATATTTAACAAAACATTGCATTATTACATTAATAAAGAATTCTGTAAAGGACCTAATTCATAGTAGGGCACGCCCCTTCTGGTTAGGTATATATACGGTGCATTGTCACACTGTTAGATTAGTTATAGTTTGGTTGCTGTAGCCCGTGCATCACTGAGGATGGCGACATTGTCGTTGAAACGCGTTTGAGGTTAGTAAACGTATTTATTGTGAGATTTTTGTGTTCAGGTTTTATTTTATCTAGTTACTTTCTCACAAGTCAAGCTAATTAGTTATTTATTAGAGTACTGTTTATTATTACTCTTATTTTTTACTGGAAAACTATAGCAGGTCCGAACTTTTGTAAATTTTATCAAATATAGACTAAGTTTTCCGTTCAGACGGAGTATGGCAATAGGGTTCTTTAATCCACTAACCTCTTGTCACTGGTTCCCACCATAAACGTATAATTTATACAAATCATGTTTATATTGGTTTTATGCATTTTTATTAATCTAATTATTGCTGTGCGGAACCCTAGGCAAGCAACTCTCATTCATCTGTTTGTTCTATTTTAAACTTTTGGCATTATACGAACGTTAAGATTATTTTCTAATCAAATCAAGAGAACACTAAACAGTTATACTCATCAAATGTAACCTTAACTCTCATAATCTGGTACTCATTTTTATATTTATTTCGCAACACCAGTGTATATAATAATTCTTGCAACCAATTATTTTATGTATCAACAAATTAATTTATTTAGTAACAAGTTAATTTATGAAACAACCGCTTTATTTATGTAGCAAAAAGTGAATTTAATAAACAACCACTTAATTTATGTAGCAACCAGTTATTTTATGTAGCAAA
>JAGFPH010005580.1:72616-83296 GCA_018207615.1 Philaenus spumarius
GTCAATCGGCCCAATAGAACTCGAGATCTCACTCGGATTACAAAAAAACCTTTTCAAATTAATATATAGATGATATATATATACAAATATAAAAAGGGCTAATTTGTAAGTATGTGGGGGGATGTGTGTGTGTGTTCGCTATGACGTCCAGACCGTTTCAAGGATTAAGACCAAGTTCGATGGTGGTTAATTGCCACAAGAGTAATTACCACGCGGAGCTATCCCTGTGGAAATTATTAGATGACTTGCGTTCTAAGGTTGGGCAACTTTCCGAGCACGATACACGTTTAATTCGCTTTCTTCAGTTGAGACTAGCGAATTGAATTGTTGCACGTTTTTTCTTAAATAATGCATAAACAAATATGCTCAAATTTTTATTATTGGCGTTTAAGATATGAAAATTCGATAACAACCCACGAAATAAAAACTATAAATTATTCGAGCACATACCTTGTTATTTGGTATATTTATTTCTTAAAAGATACACGGAAAAATAAAATAAAATTTATTTTTGGTTATTTCTATTTAAGGGGTAATTAACCATATAAAATTACAGTGACTAGATAGAGACAGTGCGGCCATATGAAAACGGCCGCCATGTTTATCCTAAAAGTAATGTCATCTGCTAAGAATTATAATGTAAAGAATGGTGTGTATCTCTTCGTAATTAGTTTAAGAGAAATTACCGTACTTCTTTGTTTTTTAAGAGAAAACATGCGATTTAATTGTTACAGTTTGATACTTGTATTGAAATTAAATAATAAAAATTGTGTTTCTTCTTCAAAAGTGTATTCTGTTATTTCATGTAAAAAGATATAACAAATATAATATAGATAAACAGGTAAGAATTTAGGATGAACATGGCTGCCGGCCAATAGGAAACAAGACCTCACTTGGCCGCACTGTTTCTAACTAGTCACTGTAGGCCTATATAAAATAAATTTACATTCTAATAATTTTTCGCAGAGCTAGAGATCTGTTTTTGGCGCTTATTAATATTAGGCCTAAGTTTTAGGTATACATTTACATTTACAACATTAGCTTTGAGACCGGTGTTTTCCCTTCTAAATTGAAATATTATGCTGTTGTTGTTCCAATTTTTAAGAATGGCGGTAGAGAGGACCAGGGGCGCACCCAGAATTTTGGTTTGGGGGGGGGGGCTTCTCTAGTATCAAACGTGTTCATTATATGACCTTTAATGACCAGTAACACATAAGTAATTTAGTTTGCCTATTACTATATTGTTCTGCAGGACTGTAAAAGTACATGACTGCATGCTGCATGATCACCTGATGATTTAGTAACCTAGAAGCAACTATCTGGGGCCTGTTTCATGATAAACTACAAGTTTAATAATAATACTATAGTAAATCAGCTTAGCTCAATGGAAATCTCTTTGAAATTACAAGGTAGAACTTGTAGATTGTAGTTTATTATGAAATGAGCCCCTGGAATAATTTAGACCTTTAAGTAGTTTTGAAGTTTTCACACAAATACAATATTAGTATTTGGGAAAGAAATAATACAATTTAAATTTTGAATGTGTAAATTTAATGATAACACAATGAAATTGAGATGTAAGTTAAAGCAAGATAATAATTCACAAAACGAAATTTAGACATCTGGATGATTTTTTGAGAACAGAAACTATCTCTATATTAGTCACTTCAATTTCCCGGTGAATATTCAATGCTGCCAGGCCACGTAGTCTGTTTGCACCCATGGTATTTCTAAGATAGGTCTTCAATCGACGTAATGTAGAGAATGACCTTTCAGCTGTACTTGTAGTCACAGGGATAGTACACAATATTCTCAAAATGTGTGTATATTAGGAAACAAGTCCTTGTCACATAAGTTCAACAAATCAATTGCATTACTTGGTATGATGGTGTGGGTCTTGAAGCTTTTGTGCAACAATTCAAACTCAGCTTTGAGTAGGCTTTCGTTGTTTCCGCTACTTTCAATTAAGTCATTTTTATAAAAACTACACAGCTGCAGATAATTAAATTTCTTTTTCTCTTGGACGATTTCTTCGGTTGTTGGCATTAATGACTCAATACCCTTTAATACATCTTTGTGCTTGATGAATCGAGATTCCAATAAAATAATCAAAGAGTCAACCCAAGGGATGAAAATAGTTCTTTTGTAGTACACTTCAGGCGTATCTGCTGGTGTGTTGCTTCTGTTTAGTTGTCTGCCAACTGTTTGGGGCATGGAGATTGAAGATCCAAAGTCGTTGGCGATATGGGTAGCCTCTTCAAATAACGAGTGAAATTCTTGATCCACATTGTTTCTTATGGATTTCAAGTTCTCAAGCACAGTTCCAGCATGTGTGATTGCATTAAATAAATCTAAATCATTTCCTTGCAGCTTTTTGCTCAAGTTGACAGTGTAACCAAGAAGCTTTTCTGATGCCAATAGAGAAATTATAAATTCACCTTGACGTAAGGAGCTGAGTAGTATTAGAGCTCCGGAAGAAGAGTCCCTATCATTCCAGTTTTTTATCTCCTCTAACGCTACTTCAACTGGTTGTAGAAGTTCCTTCATAACAAAGACAGCATCATGCCTTTGTACCCATCTAGTTGGGCAAAGCTGCAGAAGCTTTTTCTTGTTGGTTTCAACATTTACCTCAGATTCAATACAATGTAGTTAAATGGCTTGTCTTTTAGGAGTGTTGAAAAAATTATATACCCTCTCCACTATTCCGAAGCAGTTTCTTCTTCCATTACAAAAGCCGTACACAAAGTGCATATCAGCGTACTCACTATTAGTGAACATATTTTGAAGTGATTGTTACTGTAAAGAAGGCTAGTGCTAAAATATTGTTTACAAATAAAAACTGTCAACAATGGGGTCAATCAACTGATTAAAGACAGCTGATTAGTGATTGCATAGCCATCACCTTGAAACCATGTGTTAATTAATAGTAATATTAAATAACACTAAGTGAGTAGTTGGATTTAGAAAATAAGGCCAATACACTTTTTACATATGCATAGCAATTACTTCTGTTACCAATTTTATATTGAAAAATCAAACAAAAAATCGTATTCTACATAAAATTTGACAACTTTTGGTAAGGTTGCAGCCCAAGTTGTCAAGTAGTTTTCACATAAAAGCTTGTGAAATAAAAAAAAAATTTTAGGCGCTAATTTTTTTAATTAATTTTACAATTTGGAAGACAACCACCGAATAATTATTGTTATTTTCTGACTAAAAAACAATGGTATGTCTGCAGAATTTTCTGCTCCAACTACCAGTATAAGTTTTAACACAATATCTCTACTCAATTTTTTTTCTAGAGGTAAAAAAACACTAGAACTACATGGAAATCTGGAAAAAAACAATTTTCAGCTATAAGTACGAAAAAATGGGTTTGGGACCTATGTTTATATAAAAAAAAATTCTTCCCTTGACACAAGGAACCATTTCCTGAAGTTTGTCAGGGTTCCCATGAAACACCCTGTATATATAGACCTAAATACTTTTTACAAAACGCTTGCAAACTTTGATTCAATGTAGGTTTAACATTTATTATATTTAAAAAAGTGAAAAATTAATATAGCTAACCCAAGGTCCATGGGGGGGGCTTAAGCCCCCAAAGCCCCCCCCTGGGTGCGCCACTGGAGAGGACCCAAACAACTATAGACTTATCTCGCTACTATCCATATTCGCGCAAAAATATTGGAAAAACTTATGTATTCTCGATTGCTTAACTTTTTGGACTTCTCAAAGATTCTGAGTGAGAATCAATTTGGCTTCAGGGTGAGTAGGAGCACTGGTGGTGCTTTATTGAATTTTCTTTCTGACATTTATGAAAATATTAATAGGGGAAGGAGTGTTGGAGGTATGTTTTTGGATCTCAGGAAGTCGTTTGACACTGTAGATCACTCTGTTCTTCTCGCCAAATTACAAAGATATGGAATAAGAGGAGTGGTGTACGAGTGGTGCAGGAGTTATTTGCTTGGTCGAATGCAATGCGTTAAAATTGATAGCAGCTTTAGTACCAGTAATGTGGTTAATTTCGGGGTTCCGCAGGGTTCTGTTTTAGGTGATTTGCTTTTTATAATATATGTTAATGACTTATGCAATGCTCGCTTTAAGGGTAAAGTTACCACATATGCAGACGACACAGCTTTGTCTTATTTTGGTGAGTCTTATGAAGAAATTAGAATTTCAATGGAACACGATTTAAAATCTTTGCAACTGTGGTTTTTAAAAAACAACATGTTCTTAAATGTATGCAAGAGCAGCTATATACTTTTTAATCTATTGGGGAGAGGATCTTTTGATAAATCTGTTAAGTATCATAACACGGGATGTGGTTCAATAAATGAATGTAAGAATGATTGTGATTGTGATATTATCAAGAATGTTGAATCCATAAAGTATTTAGGTTTGTTTATAAGATCAGAGGTTAAACTGGAAAATGAATGTTGATAAATTGAAACAACAGTTATTTGTCAGTCTTCGTAGTTTCTATCTTTTGAGAAATGTGTGTCCTTTATGGATGACTAAAAAAATGTACCATGCCTTAGTGGAGTCCAGAATTCAGTATGGTATTGAATGTTGGGGTGGCATTTACTTTCAAAATATTAGGCCAATAGTTATACAACAGAAACACCTCATAAGGTGCATATTAAAAGTCCCTAGAAATTCACATTCTTTGCCATTGTTTAGGCAGTTAAAACTTCTTCCTTTGAGACATTTATATATTTTCAAAGTATTAAAATTTTTTATCTTAGAAGTGGTGAGAATTTATCTGATGAGAATCGTGAAAGACTGCGGTCTAAAAATATAATAGAGATTTGCCTCGTCCGTTCAAAGAAGCTTTTGTGAAATTCTATTTGCATTCTGCACCTAATATTTTTAATAGGATTCCCACATTTTTGAAGGACATAAAATCTAAGACAAAATTTAGAATGCAACTCAAAACCTGGCTATTTTCTCTGGATGATGTGGAGTGTTTTTTTAAAGTTCTTGTTTGATGTTGGAAAATCTGTGTCATTCGTTGAGTCTTGCTGCTGGTGTTAGTTTTTTAGTTATTAGGATAATGTCATATCAATATAGGCTGCACTGTCAAAAATTCGCGAAAAGTTTTGAATTTTATTGTATATTTCTTTTTTTAATAATGTATTTCATAAGTTCCACCTTTTAATCTTATGTAATAGCACTTTATTTAAAAAAAATTATATTCATTGTTTAGCACATTAGGAGTTTGCTGTAGTTCTTTTGTTGGAGAGCCCGAAACAGGCTGAGCCTATAGGGTTTCCTACATTTTTTATAGAGATTATTGTATAATTTATTTTTATTTTTATTTTTGTAAGTTTAATTTAATTGTCTAATTCAAATGTTGATAGACACTGTATTATATATCCTGTATTATAATGTACTTTATTTCTGTAAAAAAATAAAGAGGTTTCTTTCTAAAAAAAAATTACAAAATGAAATGAAACAAATGAAACCTCTCGGCGATAAAGGACATACAAAAAATGACCGTAGGACACCGTGGGAAGTGTTGGTACATGGGTTGAGATCACTATCACGACGTTTTAACATAGTTTGTTTTCATTATTTCTAATATTGGAATATGATATGGAACTTAAGTTGTAACTTATGATATATTGTTAAGTTTGAGTTATTTAAGTATGTAAATATTTATTTGTATGTTGTCCCTATATAACGCGATATTTTTAGCATTATTAACCTAAATAAAACACAATGCCTCTGAAAGAAAATCTTTAGTAGTTAAAGCTCAAGAAAAGAAATACAAACGAGAACTGGAAATCCCGGAATCGCGGGAATTGTAAATAATGTTTCACTGGCTAAACTTTGGTGCTTAATTCCTCACTAGCACACTATTTTTAACCTAAGCTCAAAACCACATTTGTTATTTCAACGAGCGAGGTCTACTGTTCACAGAACTACTAGTAACAAATTTCAAAAACTAAAAGATATCCACATTCGGACTGTCCTAATCTTTAAAATGACACATTCAGAATAATTTTCTGATCATTATTACTCCAGTAATCTTATTACCCGTTTAACATTGTTCTTATGGGATTTGAAATTCAAGATGGTGGCTGGGTCTGCCGAGTATTCACTTGAGTATTGGAGCAATTTCCGCAGCTACAAACTTAACAAGGTTAGTAGGTACTTATACCATCATAACCAGGTGCCTTTTTCACTTTAATAGACTTTATTATCTTTACAACATCATCCGATAAAACAGGAGTGACAAACATGGATGCCGTCTCAGAATCTGTGCTAAAAACCTCATTATACCTGTCTATAGAATTTTCAAATATTTCCATCTTTTTTGGGTCTACTTCTACAACAGATAAAAAATTATCATTGAGAACATTTGCAATATCAATAGATGACGTGTATACGCTGCTTTCACAAACAATTTGACCAATACTGTTTTTATAAGAATGTATCTCACCTGTTAAGTATTTTACCAATTTCCATTTCTTCCTAATATTACCATTTTTAAGATTATACTCATTCATGTAATAGCTCTGTTTGACATTTCTAATTTCTTGATTTAACTTATTTTTAAAACTACCATAATATTTTTTAAGAATAATATTACTTTTATGTTTTTTAACCCTCTTATATAGTTTATTCTTATGATCAATCTTACATGCTAATTCATCTGTAATCCAATCTTTCAATTTAGTTTTTTTATTTCCCCCCTTACATAGTTTTTTACTACTATCCAAACAAATAATAAAAATGGAAATAAATTCATCGTTAGCTTCCGATGCATTATTCTTGGTAAAAACTGTATCCCAATTTGACGATCTAAATTTCTTTAAAAAAACATTATTATTAATTCGTCTGACCCCTTCTCCATTTAACTGATTACGTCTATTACTATAATTTTTATTCTGATAATGTAAGAAAACTATGCTCAAACCAATCATACTATGATCAGAGAATCCAAATTCAATATAAAAGGTAAACATTTTAAATTACTTGCTTTAAGCATTCTCACAAATATATGGTCTATACAGGTAGAGGATATATTTGTTATTCTAGTTCCCTCATTCACAAGAGACAGAAAGCCATATTTACTCATAATATTTAAATAACGCTCACTAACTTGAGTATTTTTAATAAGGTCAATATTAAAATCACCAATGCAAATAACATTTTGTTTGTCCAGGGGACTGAGTATGTTATCAAGTTCTTTTAAGAACTGGTCTACATGAAATTGTTGCAACCTGTATACAGAAACTAATGTTATTTTAAATAGCTTATTGACTAATTCCAACAATAGAACATCACAAGATGAAGTATTAACACTACAACTTAAACAGTGATATTTGTGACCAACATAAACTATGACCCCTCCAGCCCTGTAAGAATCGTTACATTTTGTATACATTTTATATCCATCAATATTATAAAAATTGCTTTCCTCTCATTAATCTATACCTCTGTAAGAACAATAACATCTGGGATGTTAGACAAAACATTAATATGCACCAATAATGAGTCAAAATTCGAGCAGACACTTCTAATATTTTGAAGTAATAACAAAAGGACTATGTTTTCACTGCTAGGTAAATTTGAACAGTAAAATTCATTCATTATTTTATACAATTATGAAATACATAAACTACTGTAATACCAGAAATCTCATTGATTCGATCTTATTATTTTAACTTTCCTAAGTCCTCTTCACAAGTTAACACTATCGCTTGAGCTCCATCTTCTTTCCGCATTAGTATTTTCCCTTGTTTAAGCCAGACATATTTATATCCCAAATCAATTTTTTTTGTCGTGCGAGTGCAAAAAGTCTTCTTCTGGACGGACACAAACTCTCGTTCACATAAATAGGCTTTTCAGATGGCATTAAGATATGGCGAGTTGATAGATCTCTCTTCACTTTCCTCTTCCGTAGAAACTCCTCCTTAT
This sequence comes from Philaenus spumarius, assembly GCA_018207615.1. Classification (NCBI taxonomy): domain Eukaryota; kingdom Metazoa; phylum Arthropoda; class Insecta; order Hemiptera; family Aphrophoridae; genus Philaenus; species Philaenus spumarius. Next base: position 80,543 of record JAGFPH010005580.1, read on the forward strand.
TAATGTTTCTAACAAACTTCACAATGATTCCGGGCTCCCTTCCATTAACAGCTTTATTACCCAATCGATGGCATGCGTCTATCATGCAGTCCTCCACCGGAAAATCGAGCGCAACACCCACCCTCTTAACGACTTCCAATGCATCCTCATCATTAGCACGTGGAATACCATGAACTTCAATACAGTTTTTTCGGCTACATTGTTCTGCCGTTTCTAGTTGAACCCTTAGAGATTTTACTTCTTCCTTTAGTTTAGTATTTTCTAACACTAACCTTTCCATGTCTCCTCTAAGAAGCCTAAACTCTTCTGAATGATTGGCTAGCAACTTGTTGGCTTTTTCCATTTCCACAAGTAAATACTGAATGGACCCACCTAAATTTTCTTCCGTTTGCTTATTTTCGGCTTTCATAGACTTTAGCATTTCAAATAAATCATCCATAGTAACACTGCCCTCGTTTATAGAAGACTCCAAAACCATACTTCTCCTACGTTCTGAGGCACAGGAAGCACACCTCCAGATTTCATCCTTATCCACAAAAAACTGAATGTCTTCTTTAGACAAGTTCACACATTGACCATGGAAATTATGTTTACACTGATGAGACTCAATTTTACACTGCCTTGATGTAATTTGTTTAAGACACTTGTTACAACTGATGGTAAAATATAATCCTTATAAATAAAACTGAGAATCTGTGTGTGTGTGTGTGGGTCGCCGTACGGACAAATTATAGAGAGTTAAGCCATGAAATTTTCAGGAAATGTTCCTTAGGTAATGTAGTTTTGCACCTATGTCTTAGTTTTTTGTATTTCCTCTAGGGCTTTGACCCACGGGCACCCAAAAAAATGCAATGTTAATCTTATGGAGTGAAAAAGACGTAAAAATCAAAACATTTGTCTGCTATTAAACTAACACAGCTGTGGTATATACTGTTTATTTTAATTCACTGCCATCTAAATTAGACATATGGGTTAAACTGCATTATAAATAAAACATAACGTATGTTTTTATAAGGTACCATTGGGGGTTGGCGTGCGGAGCACGCAGGGGTCTCCCCTAGTATGAAATAAAAGTGTAGTTACCAAAAAATTTTAAACAGAACAGAAGGAAATAACTAATACAAATTCGCGAAAATAAAATACTATTAAATTTAACTAATGATTCTGAGTTAATTCAAGTAAAGCTAAGTCAAATACTTTTATGAAATTTACAATGATAATTTACAGGTATACAGTTCAATTCTTTGATTTATCCTCTACACTTTCTTATAGTAATATGTCATTTTTGGGCAAATGATATATTCCTAAATTTTATTCAAAACAGGCCTAGTTTTGTTAGCAGTCTTGTAGTAGGAACATAAAAACTGGTGTTTTCAAAATAAGAAATTTGAAATTGATAAATATTTTTATACAATTCTATTTAGAACTAAATTACGATACTTTTTTACATTTATGAAAAAAATTACAATAATTTTTACTACTTTCTATGTAGTTAAACATTTTCCTTTCGTTACTGATCGTGATTGTTTTTTGAGCTAATAACTTTCTTAATTTTACTTAAATAATTTTTTTACTGGCATATATGAATTCTTTAAACCTTTATCTACAAAAAAGCTATGGAACACTTTTGAATTGGTTTAGAATAAACGTATAAAAACATGGTTGAAATACAAAAACTTAACAAATTCGAAATTTACGGCCATTTTGTGAGCTTACCGTTAGAGATACGGAAAAAATCAAGAATACAATTTTGTTTAAAATTTAATTTGCCTTTAGCAAAATGTTATTAGTTTTTAAATTCGACTTACGGTTAAGCCACAAACTGGCTTTGGAAAAAAGCTTACACTTAGAGAAACGGTCCGGCCGCCATTTTTATTTTATTTAAGGGGTTAAAATGAAAAATGGAAGAAAACCGTATACATACATGGCTCGGCCTAGGAATAAGGAAAATTCATGCAAAAAATCATCAAAATCGGTCAAGGTGTATGGCCGTAATCGTGAGACAGACACACAGGCGAAATACCGAACGGTCGAGTTAAAACGGAGACCTCGCTTACGCTCGGTCAATTAACTAAATTTGTGCTTAGACTTAACTCAAAATCAAAGTTTGCGATTGTTTTTCTTATTCAATAATGCAAATATACAAATAAAAAGATCATCACATTCGAAGTTTAATTACCTTTCAAATAACAGTAATTTCAATAATTTATGACGAAAAAATCCACGTTATTGTGGAAGCATGTACGCGCCGAATTTGAATTCCTACTCGAGTGTTTAGCCTGCACTCTGGTGGTTATCACATCAACTCGTTGCTAGCGGAGGAATAATAGAAAATAATATATCCGTTAATGTTCAACGTGTGAGAGAAAGCTGTGTTTAATAACACATACTGCCATACATTGTTACGCATGCACATTCCAGTACGTTTACAGTCAGGGTTACGTCTGTAACCCTCTATTTTCCGCCTTTATAAAGCTGCCCTAAATTTGCTAGCGTAAGAATGAAAAACTAGCAAAATCAATGCTAGTAGTGCACAGTTCTGCCACTTGGAGAGCTGCGGTCAACTCAGAAATGTTTGTTCACTCCTGCCGAGCCTTAAGTTATAGGCCTACCTAATGGATGACAGAGGCCCAAAATGCACCTGATTTGTAATTCTCGTATAATCAATGATAAACCGACATAAACATGGTTTAGCACTTACTGACTTACAACTGATAATTTATGTAAACCTAAGTGGGAAAACATTGATTGATT